>PVIH01005080.1:0-129562 GCA_004025045.1 Sigmodon hispidus
CCCTGCTCCAGAGAGCGCTGGGCTTCCGCAGCCAGCACTGGGTCCCGGGAGGTGAACCGGAAGCAATGGGAACTCAACACCCCCTCCCAGGCTGAGATATAGGCGCTGAGGCCTCTTGCCCCCTCCTGACCTCTGGGCGGGGTCCGAATCTGCCCTTCAGAGACCCCCGTAGTTGGTTTGCTCAGTTCGAGGTCCTGGCAGGGTTTCCCTCAGCAGGGTATGTGGACGTGGTCAGGGACAGAGTCCACCTGCCCCTGCTCCAGAGAGCGCCGGGCCTCAGCCTGCTTCTTAAAGAACTCAGGACCAGCCTAGGCTGTCTCCACCCACATTGGACTGGGATACTCTATATCAATCACTAATTAGGAAAATGTGCTACAGGTTTTCCTACACCCCAATCCCTTTTTAATTTATTTTACACGATTTAATTTACATGATTCATGGTGGGGGGAGGTCTGGCTTCCCATGGGTAGTCTGCACAGATCTACAGCCCAGTCTTATAGAGACATTTTCTCAGCTGAGATTTCGTCCTCTCAAGCAACTCTAACTTCTATGAAGTTGACATAAAAACTAGCCAGCACGTGCATCAGTTTCTTTAGCTGTAGTGGGAACTTAGTTACTGCTGTTGCTTCTGTTTTCTCATTTATTTTGTGCGCATGTGGAGGTCGGGCGACAACTGTTGGGACTTTGTTCTCTCTTTGAACCAGGTACGTTCAAGGGAATAGCTCATGTCAGACTCAGCAGTAAGTTACCCTCAGCCATCTTGTCAGCCTGACTTCAGTTTTCATGGAGACTTTTAGATCGACTTTAGGTTTCTTTGCTGGATTACCTTTGGGGAAGAAGGAACTGTGATTTGATATTTTCCTTTGATGTCCTTTTTATTATGTTTTTAATTGAAACTGAAATAGATTTATATCATTCTGTCCCTCTTCCTCCCTCCATCCGCCCTCCCTACCCTCTCTCTAACCCCTCCAATGTCCCCACACTTTGAAGTCGATAGCTATTGTCACATTATATATGTGTGTGTGTGTGTGCATGCTCACACACACTACCTGTTGAGTCTATTTTTTTTTTAATTTATGTGTGTGTATTGTTTCAGAGCTGACCATTCTACATTGAACAACCAATAAGGGGCTCATCCCTAGAAGAAGCTAATTCTTCTTCCAGCAGTTATTTATTGCCTGTAGTTCTTTGTCTAGGGGTGCGACCCTGTGAATGTCCCCCTTCCATGTTAACATGTCTACTGACATGTTCTTTTGGGCTTGTTTATGAGCTCATCTCTAGGAGAGACTTCTTGTCACTATAGGATCTTACAGTTCCTCCATTCTCCTTGATGTTCCCTGAACTGTAGATACAGGAGCTATGATGTAGATGTATCCACTGGGACCAAGATCCCCACAATCTGTTTATCTCTGTGTTGTGTCCAGTTTCCTTTTTCTTTTTCTTTTTTTTTTTTAAAAACTTTATTTATTTATTTATTTATTTGCCTTGGTGTTTGCCTGGAACTGGAACTACAGACAGTTGTTAGCTGCCATGTGGGTGCTGGGAATTGAACCCGGGTCCTCTGGAAGAGCAGACGGCGCTCTTAACCGCTGAGCCATCTCTCCAGCCCCCAGTTTCCTTTTTCTATGATGGCCTCCATTTGCTGCAAAGAAGGCTTCTTTGATGAGGGTGGTGGTGTTGGTTTTGCACATGAGAAGAAACACACACACACACACACACACACACACACACACACACACACACACACACTACCAGGGCCACGTGAGAGTTTTATTCAGAAGAGTTGCCAGGCGAGTTCAGGAGCAGAGAAGCAGAAGAGAAGAGAGACAGACTGCAGCATGGCGTCTCCTTTTAAGAGAAAGGGTGGGCATGGATTTACTTAGCCACGCCTAGGGGCGTGCCCTCCGTACATGGAGCATTCTGCAGTGCCACGTTGGCTTCACCACATGTCCCGCCAGGAATCCTCACAGGTGGTGACACTTATCCAGGAAAGGTAGCCTGAGAACCTGGGGCTCTTTTTAAAATTTGATATTTCTTAGCAAACATTCAGAAAACAAATAATGCAGGGCATGATGGGAGAGGCAGGGGGGTCTCTGTGAGCTCAAGACCAGCCTGGTCTACATTGAGAGTTCCAGAACAGCCAGGGCTGTATAGTAAGACCAAACTCAAAGCCAAAACAACAGATGCTAGCAACGATGTGGACAGAAGGGAGTGTTTATACACTGCAAATGGCGGTAAACTAGTCTAGCCTCTGTGGGAAGCTGATTTGGACATTTCTCAAAAATCTAACAATAGAGGCTGGAGAGATGGCTTAGAGGTTAGGAGTGCTTGCTGTTATTGCAGAAGTTTGGATCCCAGCTGTGGCTCACAGCTGCCTGTAATTCTAGCTCCTGGTGATCTGACATCCTCTTCACACACACACACACACACACACACATACACACACACACACACACATCATTGAAAATAAATCTTTAAAATACCCCTAAAATAGATGTCCATATAATCTAGTGACACCGCTCCTGGGTCCTTACCCATGGGACTCCACACCCATTCATTGCAGGGACACTCTCACACCAGTGCGTGCTGCAGCCCTGATCACACCAGCTAAGCTATGGAACCAACCTAGGCATCCTCCAACAGAAGAACAGACAAGGGAAATGTCTCTGATCTGCAGAATGGAAGTTTCTCAGCTGAAAAGGAGAGTGAAGTGTCTTTCAGGAAATGGGGTGTGACCAGAGACCTTCCCATCAAAGGAAGCAGTTCAGAAGAACAAATAGTGTATTCTCTCTGATTTGCAGCTCCTAATTTTTCAAAGGATGTAAAACAATGTAAGGTTGTAAAGGAGGATAAAGAGGCAGGTTGGGAGGTTTTGAGGGAGATTAAGCTCAACATACAATGGATACAGAATTCAGGGTCATAACTTTATTATTTATCTTTAGGAATTCTTGCCAGGCTTGAGAAATTGCTCAACATCTTTAGCCATCAGAGAAATGCAAATTAAAACAATTTTGAGATACTACCTTACCCCAGTCAGAATGGCTAGGATCAAAAACACAGATGACAGCCTTTGCTGGAGGGATGCAGGGCATCCCTCCATTGTTGGTGGGAGTGTAAGCTTGTTCAGCCACTCTGGAATGCAGTATGGTGGGTCCTCAGAAAAGACAGAATCAATTTCCCCAAGGAAATAGCAATACCACTATTGGGCATATACCCTAAAGACCCACATTCACATCCCAAAGTCATTAGCTCAACTATGTTTATAGCAGCATTGTTCATAATATCAAGAACCTGGCAACAACCTAGATGCCCCTCAACTCAGGAATGGATTAACAAACTGTGGTACATCTACACAATGGAGTACTACTCAGAAGTAAGAAACAATGATATCCTAAAATTCGCAGGCAAATGGATGGATTTGGAGAATATCCTCCTGAGAGAGTTATCACAAACCCAGAAAGATAAGCAGGGGAGGTACTCACTTATTAGTGGACGTTAGACAAAAAGCATAGAACACCCAAGCTGCAAACCACAACCACTGAACAGGTTGGAACCAGAAGGAACTTAAGAGAAACATCCAGGGAGTCCCCTAGGAAGAGAAAATAGAGACGATCTCCTTAGCTAATTGGGAGCATAAGGGGCTGCAACCAAGAAGATGTGGGAATGAATCACAAGAGAAGGAGATGATTGATAGAGAGGAGCAACAAGGAGGGAGAAAAAAAAAAAAAAGAGATGGAGATCTTAATAGAGGAAGCCAATGTGGGGCTGGAAGGAGACTGGGTGCTAGGGAAACCTCTAAGAACTCACAGGATGCCCCTGGCTAGGTCCCCAACCAATAGTGAAGGTGTTGCCTAGACAGGAATTCTGCTATAATCAAATGAATAGCCGCCCCAAGTGCCATCACAGAACTTACATCCAACAATGAATAGAGGTAGAGGCAGGGATACATGGATGAACACTGGGATGAGTCCCTGTTCCAGCTGATACCGGGAAAGGAGAGTCTATATGAGAAAGAGGATAGGGATTATGAGGAAAATTCTCACCATGATGACTGGCTGGAGCTCGGGAGCTCCCTGAAGCAAGAACAGCCACCTGGGAATCATCAGGAAAAGGAACTAGGCCCTCCCAGGACAGGCAGCTGCCCACTGACATGAGCAGTATGTGGAGCCTCAAGGAGAGGGATCAGACTGTGTTTCTGTGCATGGACTGGCACCTCAGAGTCCATTCTCTCCAGAGGAACACCTAACCCAGTCTTGATATTAGGATGAGGAAATTGGACTTGCCTGGAGTGGATGTTGAACTGATCCACCTTGGGACTTCTTGCCCTTTCTGGGAAGGGGAGGGGGGATAGGGAGGAGGGAGGCTGAAGGCTGACTGGGAGGGGTGGAGAGAGGGAAGAGAGCTGGAACAAGGGAATACATGGATAAAAAAAGACTTTGTTTTATAAATGAATATAAAAATGAATATAAAAAAGAACTAAAACAGCACATGTTGGGGGTCACACAGTTACATAATAAAATAACTGAAATTTGGAAAAAAAAATAATTCTTGCCAGGTGCAGACTTTTAATTCTAGCATTCAGGAAGCAGAGGCAAGTGTATCTCCGTGGATTGTAGGTGAGCCACATCTATATAGGGAATTCTGGGACAGCCAGGACTCCACATTGAGACCCTGTCTCAAAAAACTAAACAACCAACAAACCAACCAACCAGCCAAACAAACCCAAGCAATAACCCCCCCACCACAAAACCCTCAGACTTCTTTGTGTGTAAGTATATGTAGTATAAGTAATACATGTATGTGCAGATGTGCATGCTCCAGCACATACACAAAGGCCTGAGAAGGACACACGATGTTCAACCTATTACTTTCCATCCATTCTCTTGAGGCAAGGTGTCTTACTGAAAATGGAGTGAGGCTGGCAGCCAGCACCCCCAGACATCCTCTTGTTCCCACACCCTCTCCATACTGGGCTCACAGGCACACACACACATAGAGACTTGCCTCCCTGCCTATCTGGGTGCTGGAGATTTAAACTCTGCTCCTCACGATTATGCAGCAGTAGTTATAGCCTATACAACTTTAAATTATTAAGGGCTCAATTTCAAGGCTGTCAATCTTTTCAAGTTGAGGTGTGAGTATATAAATTTCAGCCTGGGGGAAACTGAGGCAGAAGTGCAGAAATAGCCCTCCCTTTTTTGGTGGCGTCTCTGACAGAAGCTCATGGTGTGGCTATGATGCTGTCCTTTTTTTTAAACCTTGCATTTTTTTTTTAGGAAGAAATGCTTGAGAGACAAGAAGTCAAATGACTAAGTAGATATAAGAACCTTCACTGTCATGAGACCCTGGAGATTTTATGTGTGGGTTAAGTGTATGTATGTATCTATGCTCACATATGTGCATGTATGTGCATGCATTCACGTGGAGGCCAGGGTTGGCAGGGAGTGTTTTCTTCTATTGTTGTTACAGAGTCTCTGAATGAACCTAGAGACCACTTTTCCAGCTGGGTTGTCTGACCAGCAGGCCCTAGGCCCTCTCAGTGATTATAGGTGCTCCTGTACCCTGCTTCTCATGTAGGTGTTGGAGATCAGAATTCAGGTGTTTGTGTTGCAAAGTGAACACTTTACTAAGTGACCACTTCTCCAGCACCACACAAGAACTTTTGTGGACCACTTCATACCCAAGCCGTGTCTCCCAAACAGAAAATCTTAGGAAAGTTAGGTAAATGAAAAGGTTTTTATTGGGAGGAAAAGAGGGGCAGGGGACAGTGTTTTGGTCGGGTTCTCTATAGGAACAAAACCAAGGGGATGAACAAACAAAAGCCAAATTTATTAAGTGATATTTAAAATAGTAACGACAGCCAAATCACACCAGAGATGCTTAGAGCTGCATGGTAACCAAGTCTGAAGGTTGCCTCAAGTGGCCCAGTCTGGTACTGAAAGTCTGGGAAGTTTCTGGAGAGCTGCTGGGCCCTGTTCTACAATGAAAGCTGGGAGATGCTGACTCTTGCCAGTGAAGGAACCAGCAGCATCAGCAGCAGGTGAATCAGCTTTGGGCAAAAGTGAGGTCTAAGGAGCAGCGGCAGCCTCTGCACACTTTATCAGAGCATCTTCTGACACCAATCAAGGCATGTAGGGCAGTCCTTCAGGTGAGGCTTCCTACTCCAGGCTGCACAGTCCCACCTGTCATAGGCAGAAAAGCTTCTGAAGTTTTTGTCAGAGGCCCCATTACTCTTCTGAAGTAGCCAAACAGAACAGCCGATTTAGCCTTTTCTGGCAGTTCCTGGGATTCCCTGGCCAACTCACTATTTCTTGCAATATTCTTCCTTAAAGAACAAAATTTGCAAGTTTGTACCCTGCACTTGATTGTTATCTGAAGATGCCAGATGTTTTGGCTCAGAACTACTAGACAGATGACTGATTAGACAGTCTTGGGACTTGTGATTATCAAGTAATTTTCTTGTAATCTTCCACTCAGCAGTTACTGTGCCAGTTATCCAAAGGCAGTATTTTGTTTTTGTTTTTCTAAAGAATATACAGTTCTGGGCAAAGGGGAGAGAAAAAGAACAAACTTATACATTTGCAATGTAGAAGTGTTTAATATCAGGTTTCTGGCTTGTCTGGCCAGAGGTCCAGAGGTTCAGACCCTCTCTTAGCCCAAATAATCACACAAAGGTTTATATTGATTGAATGCTGTTTGGCCTATGGTTCGGGCATATTGCTACCTAGCTCTTGCATCTTAATTCAACTCATTTCCATTAATCTGCCTTGTCACGTGGTTCGTGGTTTACCTGTGTTACTTTACATGTTGATTTTTGGGCAGCTGGATGGTGTCTCTTTTGACTCTGCCCTCCTTCCCCATCTATGCTTTTGTAAGTATTTCTTGTAAGTATTCCTGGCACTCCACATGGATGAGCCGACATGGCTCCGGTGGGATGCACCTCGTATGGAGGCATGCCCCTGGGCGTGGCTGCGTAAACCCGTGCACACCCCTTCTCTTAAAAAGAGACACCATGTTTTGGTTGCTCTCTCCTCCTGTCCTGCTTCTTTGCTTCTGTACCCGCCTGGGAACTCTCTTAAATAAACTCTCATGTGGCCTTGATAGTGGGAGTGTGTGTCTCTTCTCACACGTGAAACCAACACTTCAAAGATGGCTGCCATAGGCCAAAACAATCCCTTTATTAAAGAATGATATTCACAGTATACAGAAAGACATCCCACATCAGAAGTGAGCTAACATTGAGTACTAGAGTGCCTTCTGGGCAAGTATGAGGACCTGAATTCAGATCCTCAGCACTTATGTGAAAATTGAGTAAGGTGGTATGTATCTGTAATTCCAGTGCTGAGCGGTAGAGGCAGGTAGGGCCCTTGACCTCCCTGGCCAGCAGGTATAGCTCAATCAGTGAGGTGCAGGCTAAGAAAAATTTAGACTCAGTGAGAGTCTCAAAGTTGGAGAGCAGCTGAGGAAGACATCTGACATTAGCTTTTGCTCTCCACATGTACATGGATGAACATGATCATACCCACATGAACACACATGGGCAGGGAGAAGGAGAGAGACAGAGAGAGAGAGAGAGAGAGAGAGGGAGAGTAATCTAAATTAAACTGGCACATGAGGTGACAGTGTTAGCATTATCTCCAGGGCCTAGTTTCATTTAATTGATGTGATAAAACACTGATCAAAAGCAACTTAGAGGAAAAAAGGATGTTTTGTTTGTTTCTAGGTCATAGGGAAGTCAGGGTAAAAACCTGAAGACAGGTCTACTAACCATTCCAGGAAGCATTACTTCCCACCGGGAAACTCACCCACAGTGAGAAGGTACAGCAGGGACTATGTAAGATGCTGCCTGTTCATCTGTCTGACTCACCCCAGGCCCATGCTTAGCTAGCTTCCATGTACAATCCAGGCGCACCTACCTAGGGATGGAGTCACCCACAGTGGGCTGGGCCTCTCACATCAGTTGTTGCCAATCAAGAAAATGCCCCACGGACTTGCCACAAGCCAGTGTATTTTCTTGATTGTGGTTCCCTCTTCCCAGATGACCCTAGCTTTTATCAAGCTGACAAAATCAACAAATCAGACACATCAGCACAACAATGCATCTTGATCACATCCACTGCCCACCATTGCTCCAACTGCCCCTTCATCTCTCTCTCTCTTCATGCTTTCTTTTTAAAATTAATTCATTAGTAAGTTAATGTTTAGCCCACTGAGTCTGATTAGTGTTGCTGTCCCAAAGTGTGTGGTAATCAACTGGGGAACCTACCAATGGTCACTCTCTTGAAGAAAAGTGTTTTTTCTTCAACCTGGAGATGAGGCCCTGGGATCTCCTTCCCCTCCATATTAGAATCTTTAAGTGGCTTGATCTTGTGCAGGTTACTATAGCTGCTGTGAGTTGATGGGCACAGCAGCCATGTCATGTCCAGGGGACAGAAGCTCACAGTAGCCATTCCCATCCTTCGGCTTCCTTGATGTTCTCTGAGCTTTGAGGTCTGGAGGTTGATATTGATGCTCCATCTGTGGCTGAGAACGCAGTCCTTTATTCTCAGCACTTTTAACAGTACTGAGTCTCTGTACCAAGCACCCCCACTGCAATAAGACACTTCCCTGACCAAGGCCAAGAGCAGCACAGATCTGCACAATCCATGTTTCTGCATGCTCCGTCCACATGTTCAGTCTGGAGCTCTGCAGGGGTTTATTTCCCACAAGAAATACAGCAGAAGAGGGAGCAGAAAGAATACAATGGCCAGAAGTCAGGGGGAGGGCCTGAGAGATGCTTCCCTCCCTGGGTGAGAGGGAGGGAAGAAGGGTATGGCTGAAGATAATTGGATGCATTATATACACATAGATTTCATGTCAAAGAACAAATTAATTAGTAAAAGATAGGTGAGAAAGACAGGAGAAATTTTGTTCAGAAGTCTGCCCAGTGCCACACCATGGGAAGGGGAGGAAAGCACAAGACTGTATCAAGTCTCCTTGGTCATTTGGGTGGAAGACATGTCAGGTCACCAGATTCTTTTACACAGATGCTAATAAGAACAAATGCCTAGCCTGTTGGAGTGGGACAATGATGGAGAGTTTGGAGACTCCTTTGAAGTGCTTCCTTGCAGGAAAAAATGATCTTCCTTAAAATTAAATAGAAGGAAAATGCTAAGGCTCAGGGAACATGGCTGACCAGAAGGTGGAAAGGATGTAAGAGAAAGAGAATGGGAGGAGGGCTGTGAAACCTTGTCTTCTGGACATGACATGGCCACCACACTCATGAACCTGCAGCTCTATGGTGACCTGCACATGAGCAAGTGAGCCAAAATCCCAGCACAGTTGGGTAGATGATCTCTGACTGTGGAGCTGTTACATTGGAAAGTTGTTGGAAAGAGGAGAATCTCTCTTCTTTGAGGGTATGGCTATGTATTCCCACAATATGATGGATGACCTCACAGCCATGCACATGTGGGTGACACTGAATGGACTTAATGGGTTATGTAACAGACAATAAAGTCTATAGAGGGACATGGAGGAATATGAGAGGGGCTGGAGGGGAAGGTTGAGGGATAAATGTATCATACTTCATTATATGCCTGTACATAATTCTCAAGAATAAAGAGATATATTTTTATAAAAAGTGATAAAGTGCACACTTAACAGCTGTTTTTTGGAGGTAGAATCTCACTTGTAACCTAGCCTGGCCTTGAACTCACTATTGAAAGTGACGAGGAGCAGGTATGCCTGATTCTGGAGTGGGACATACATCTTTTACTGTTATAGATTTCATGCATCGTATTATGTGTCTTGACTAAACCTACCCCTATTATCTCCCCTCCAATTCTTTTTGTCCCAATAATTTTCCCTTCCAACTTCATGTACTTTCTCTTTCTAAACTCATGGAGTCCCCTTAATGCTGCCTACACATGCTTGGGTATAAGACTGCCTATTGGAGTGTGAGTAGCCTCTCAGGAGCTATGTGTCTGAAAATAATGACTTTCTCTCCTTAAAATCTGTAAATTGTTAATAGTTCTTCAGCTAGGGTAGGACTCCACGAGCCCCTTCCTGTCTAGGCTGAGAGTTTCTCTAGCTGAGTCACTCTGAGTTCATGTGCACAATTGCTTGCCTGTTTCACTTCAGATGTCAACTACCTCTGGATCTTACAATCTTTGTTTCCTCATTTTTGATAATTCCTGAGCCTTGGTGAGAGGGGACATGATACAGATGGGGGCATGCATTTTAATACATGAGAAGCAGCTGGAGGTGGATGGCCATAGAGATTTTAAAGGGAAAATGAAAAAGATGGTATTGGGAAATCAATACCCTACATACACACACACCAAACAAGTCTTGACCATGTGTGTAAGATTTGGAGGAAGATTTGAAAATATAAAGGATGCTTATAAAGGTTGGCTAATACTTAATGACTTGCTTTCTGGAGAAAAAAAACTCTGCTGTGTGCCATTGACCAATTGCTACAACATGGCTCATACATGTAGTCAGTCAAGAGTAAATCCAAGAAGGGATTCTCAGAACTCACAAGCCAGAGAAACATGCAGTAAAAATGAGTGTATGTAATAAGAGACCATTTGTACACATTTCTGTGCAAGTCATTTGCTTGCAGGGCACAGAAACAGGAGGACTCAGATCTTCTGAACACATGTTAGAGAACATGGTGTGGTACCCTAGAAGGACTGACTGCAAACAGGTCTTTTCATATAGACTTTACAGGGATACTGGATGGAAAATCAGGTACTCAGCTGTATCTCATCTACTCTTCTCCCCTTACAGAAGATGTATAAGATTACAGGCCATCTCTAGATTGGGCTGTCTGCCATGAAACACAAAGGCTCATGGCAGTGGGTGGATGGTTCAGCTTTGTTGCCAAGGTAGATCAAAAAACAAGAGTAAATGGGGGTAGATGGGCTGGTTTCTGAAATTCTAATGTGAAATATCTTTGCCTGGGGCTTTTATCCCCTAGACTTAAAAATATGTCACTTACTGAGTAGAAAGGGGATTCATGTCCAAGTTCAAGTAAGATGGCAAATGCTTTAAAATTCCAGTAGTAGAGATGCAGAAGGAGCTTGGAGTCTGGGAAACATAAACATAGCATGTTATAAAGAATCTAAGGAATTGGGGAGATAGCTCAGTAATTAAGATCATATATGGTTCTTGCAAAGAACCATACATGACAACCATGTCAGTGAGTTCACTGCCATCTGTCACTCCAACTTCAGCGGATTCAAATAATGCACCTGTGCGCGCGCACACACACACACACACACACACACACACACACACACACACGAACGAACACACACATGCATGCATACTTGGCTCTGGGAACAGCACCAGTGAGTTTTCATCTCATGTGATGAGAGTTAGTTAGACTTTGGGTTTTGAAACTTTAAGATTGTAAGTTTCCTTAGGATGGAATAATTTTTAATATTTTAATTATGGGAAGGTCATCAGATTTTGGTAATAGAGCAGAGAGAGGATGAAAATGCTATGGTTTGGATAAGGTTTGTCCCCTATGAAATTCTTATTGGTATTCAATTTCCAATTTCCACTATATTAATGAAAGGAGGTGGCATTAATAGGAAAATGCTCTCAATGTTCCTCATGTCTTTGGCACCTATACTATGATATCAAAATTGTCCTGTGTTCTGCAATGAGATGATACTGGTACCTAATGAGTTGCTAGGTTCCCTGTCTCCAAGTAATCCTCATCTGAACAGTGAAAGAAAGAAGAGAAAAGAATGCAACACATAGCCCTTCTACCATCTCCAGTTGACCTGACAGAATAGATAAATATCACAAAGGGGAGTTATTTATTGGATGACATTATATAAACCAGGTAGTCCAATAATGGCAGTATATGCCCTGGGAAAGCAGATAATCTGGCACATAAAATATACTATGCCTCAATGTTCCAGTCTGGTGGATTCTGAAGGGCTGTTGGTCTTTAGTCTGTGTGGGAAGGCTGAAGCAATGAGTTCTGATGTCAGCGAAGGATGCCAGCAGGACTGTGAATGTGCTCTCTTACATGTCTGTTACTGTGATGAAATACTTCGTTCCAAAACAACTTTGGGAGAAAGAGTTTATATGGTTTACAGTTCCAGGCTGGAGTCCATAACCGTAGGAACATAGCAGGAGCTTGACATAGCTGGTCACATCACATGCATGATCAAGAGTAGAAAGAAATTCTTCCGTTTTTGTCTACTTGCTCATTTTCACTTAACTCTTATCTTGCCTACTGGCTGATGTCACCCCTGTGACTGGGGCCTCTTACATTAGTAAACACACAAAACAATCCCTCACAGGATGCCCCCAGGCCAGCTGGATCTAGGCAGTTCCTCACTGAGACTCTCTTCCCAGCTGATTCTAGGCTGTGTCTTATTGGCAGTTAAAACTAACCAGCAGAGGCGAGCACACAAAAGCTGTAGCCTCATTTCTCCTTACAACTGGGCCACTACTCACTCTGAGGTGGGGGCTGCCCCCTCAGAACCCTTCCAGGGAACACCTTCCCACCCACCCCCAGGTAATCCTTCCAGGCAACACCATCTTGGACCCATCCCTAGACAGGTCTCTTAGTTGTTCCGGGACCAATAAAGTTTACAACCAGGATTAACCACCACACATGAGTTTCATCACCAGCTTGAACTTTCAGCACCTGAATAATGCCATAGAAACTTTTTATTAATTATGAAAGCTTGCACTTAGCTTAGGCTTGTTCCCAACTAGCTCTTAAATTAACTCATTTCTATCAATTTATATTTGGTTATGTGGCTGGTTACCTCTCCTCAGTGCCTTCCATCCAACTTCCTCTGTTTCTGGCTGGCAAATTTCCTGTGCCTTTCATCAAGTTCCTATCTCTCCCTGGAAGTCCCACCTATCCTCTCCTGCCTAGCTATTGGCTGTTCAGCTCTTTATTAAACCAATCAAAAAGAATCATAAGCAAGTAAAGTAAAAATAGAGAAACACCTTCACACAGTGTACAAGAAGATTATCCTAACAGGAGTAAAATATGAGCATACCTCGCCCCCTTTTGCTGTTATGCCCTGTGTTAATCTAAAAAGATTTTTTTTAATCTACTTTAGAAAATCTACTACTGCACTACTTAGCTACATTTAAAACATATCCTTACAGCCACAGATAAGTGTAGCTATCACTACTCATCAAAGAATCCTCTTTTCAGGAAGTGGAGACCATAGCAGGAAACCATAATTGGATAAGACACAGAATTAAAAGATCACAGGGAACCCAGCCAAAAGATGCATTACATTATAGCTTCTGCTCCTATGGCTGAGGGAACATCTCAGGAGAGGAGAAAAAAAGATTATAAAAGCCAGAATACCAGGAGCTCTGCTGTGAGACAGTCTATGCAGTAAACAAGATCAGAAGAACGGCAATATCATAGGCATCCTAACATGGGAGGGGAGGAAATATCGCTGGGTCGCATCCCTAGACAAAGAACTGCAGGCTATGAGCGGAAGAACGAGCATCTCACAGACATGATCCTGTGGTGATATATTTTATATTTAATAAAGTCAGCCTGAAATAACAGAGAACAGATCCACCCACAGTCAGGCCACAGAGATCTTTCTGTGTTTCTGTGAGTTCAAGGCTTACCTACTAAACAGTAGTAACTCACACCTTTAATCCTAACTCCAGGATCATGATGCAGAGTTGAACCTGGAATCAAAACAACTGGGTGAAGAAGGTATTTAAGGCAGGCATAGAAGGATTTATTCTATAGAAATAACGACTCTTTTCTGAGGCTGAGGACTCTTGAAGATAGCTTTTACCCTGAGAAGTTGGCTGGAGGAGAATTGACTGTGGTCTGTTTCCTCGCTCTGATATTTCAGACTGATTTTATTAAATATAAAATGTATCACCACATGATCCCTCCTTCATTGATTTTTCAATGCAGAGTGGCCAAACCAGAAACAACACACACACAACAAAAATGTACTCACCAGGTTATATTTGTGCATATAGATACATGTTTACGTAAGTAAAAATAATAATCAAAGGAAACGAGGCTATGGATTTATCTGGCAGAGGGGAACATGGGAAGGGTTGGAGGAAGGGTATTCACACATACATATATATTTATGAAGTGTGTACACAACTGGTTAATGTGCACAGAACAAGAGACTGCAAGCTAGTTCTGATCAGTTCTAAGTGGGACATCTAAATCACACCCCCTTGCTCAGGAATTTTCATGGAAGAGGGAACAGAAATATTGTAACAACCAGAATACTTTCTGGATATTATAGGGTTAATACACATAAGAAATCATAATGGCTGTGACTGCCTTTACAAGATCAAGACAGATGAAATCTCACCATAGACTATGGAAGGGCTCACAAGTTTCCTCTTTAGCTGAGGAACTGCTAGCAATTGATGGATGTTAGGAAAAAGAAAATTGATTTGGTTTCAGATGAGGTCTTTGATAGTCCCCCATTCAGCTAGATAATCCTGTTCCCATGCATGTACTGATAGCACTAACTGTACTCTGTGAGTTTAAAATGAACTTGGGAGGAAAAATTTGTGAGGATGGGGGAGGAATTAAAGGAAAGAAAATGTGGTAGATATTATTTAAAAACATATATTAAATTCTCAAGCAATTAAAAAAATTAAAGCGCTTACTCATAAGATAGCTAGGTGTGGAAATGTATAAGTTACTAATTTCAAATCTACTGCCCTGAAAGATGGACTTTGGTGATGCTTCTCTAAGACATAGAGAAATATAATTGAAAGTTGAGAAGTAATAGTAGTCATCAAATGCACAATCAACTTTTACTGTTTCTATCCTGATCCAAGAGATAAAAGCATTATCTTCACCTCTAAAAGCAGTGATTTTCTTTTTTCTTTTTATTATTATTATTATTATGAACAAAGAAGTCACACTTTCTAACCTTGTATATCCTTATTCAAGGTCCCTTCCCCCTCCCACCACATCAGGTCATTCTTTCTTCTCCACAAATCCCCATCCCTTCCCTGGGCAGGCAGCAGGCAGTCCCATGGTCCCACTGCCCCAATATTGCTTAGTTCAGTCTCCACTCCTGACAGATGCAGTTTTCTCCCCCTCCCTCAAGAGTGGGTGTTCCTTTAGGGGGAGTGAGATCCAAGGAGTCAGTCCAGGGTGTTTCTGATCCCAAGCTGTTCAGTGGTTAAAAGCAGTGATTTTCAAAGTCAGGAAGAATGAAAGAGGTAGTTAAGATGAGGTAGAGTGTGGTGGAGATGTCCCACTTAGCAAAGTGCTTGTTGCATAAGCCTGACTATCTGCTCATGTTGAGCAGATACTGAACATCATACAGTTCACACTGTTAGCACTCACACAAAATCTGGCCATGAAAGTGCAATTTAAAATCCAAATGCTAGGCTTGAGAGACAATGGGCAGCTCAGGATCTAGCCAATCTCTCTGGATTGCAAAGCACCAAGTTTAGTGAAAGATCCTGTTCCAAAAGCATATGGTAGAAAATTACTGCATACCTAAAACCCATTTCTGGGCCTTCATAGGAACATGCATACACCTACCTACATACATGTGTGTATATACACAATAAATATATATTTCTGTGTATATTAATATATATAAGTATACCATGTATTTTATATATTCTAAATATATTATATAAATATATATATCCATATGTATGTATGTGTGTATATATATATATATATATGTGTGTGGAGCGAGGGAGGGAGGAGGGAGAGAGATTTGGGGTTTAGCAGGTAAAGGAGCCTACAACTAAGCCTGCCAACCTAAATCTGTTCTCTGGAATCTCAATAAAAGAGCTAACTCCTGGAAGCTGTCCTCTGACCCACACACATCTTCTGTGGCACAAGTGTGAGCATGGAGAGGGGGGAGGGAGGGAGGGAGAGGGGGAGGGAGGGAGAAACAGTTAAAACTAAGTGAAATGAAATAAAGTAGTAGAATCAAGTGAAGTGGGTCAAATCTAGAAGGATTGTTTGTGTTTCTCTTTGCTTGGATAAATGGCATCATCGAGGAAGTGAGTCAATTTTATTAAGTATTAGGTCCTCTGTTTTGTAAGACTGGACTCATTATAAGGCAACCCCCATTTTAAAAAAAACTTGTGTTCTGTCTTAAAACACATCTGCTTTGCTGTCATGTTATGGGTCTTTGCAGGTCCTCACCAGATGTTCTGGTTGGACTTCAGGCCTCTGTTGTGGGATAATTTTCTCTGCCCATAACATAGCTTTTGCTCCCTTAAAACCTCAGCACCTGTGATTATCTGCACAAGATTGGGCCCAATAATGTTCTGTCATAGAAGGGGAGGGGCTTATGAGACTACCTCATTTTAAGAATTTATATAGGCAATGGGGGGCTAGAGTGATGGCTCAGCGGTTAAGAGCACTGTCTGCTCTTCCAGAGGACCCCGGTTCGATTCCCAGCACCCACATGGCAGCTAACAACTGTCTGTAGTTCCAGTTCCAGGCAAACACCAAGGCAAATAAATAAATAAATAAAGTTTTTTTTTTTTAAAAGAATTTATATAGGCAATGGTTTCTGGGAGAAAGGGCCCATGAAGCCCTGCTCCTATCTGAGGATTGAAAGATAGTTGCTAGGGAAGAGGCTTATGGGACCCCACCCTATCTGAGATTGACAGAGAGTTAATGGCTGTTAAGGAGAGGGAAATAGTGGATCCCCACTCACTCTGAGGATTTATAGGTACTTAACAATTGCTTAGAGAGAGTCATTTTGTGGCATAACCACTTGTAAGTTGCCCTTTCTTCTGTAACTAATCTAATTTAATTCATTGGTTCACTGAGCTAGACATGAGTGGGACCATTCCTTTTGGTTTCCTATTTGGAGTGAATAGATATTTGTCAGTTTTCCCAAGAAAAGTTCACACAACAGTCTCTAAAATCACAAATAATTTTCTATATAAAAATGACTAAATAAACTTCTTTCCTTTTTACATTACCCAGTTTCAAATATTTTTATTGTTTTAATAGAAAATAAACTATGGGAAACTCTTCAAAAAGTATGACTCTTAGAGAAGGTGGGGAAGGTGGGAGGAGAAGGAGAGGGAGGGAAGAGAGAGAGAGAGAGAGAGAGAGAGAGAGAGAGAGAGAGAGAGAGCAAGAGAGAAGCAAAAAAGGTAAATTTAGTGTCTTCAAAATAAAACAGAAACATACATCTAGAGGTTCACCATCACTTAAAAGAATCCACTAAAGTAACTCAGTGTTGCTATGTTGACAGAAGAAGGCAACATCAAACCAAGTATTTGGTAGAACACCCTCTATGAGTTTTGTTTGTAAGAGCACCCGCAAAAATGACTGGGCTGGGTAGCTCAGCAGTAGAGTGCTTGCCTAACATGTAAAAGGTTGTAGACTCATGCCCCCAGCATTTGAGAGCAATAACAATAAAAGGTAAATGCTGTTCTTCCAGAGGTTCCGAGTTCAATTCCCAGCAACCACATGGTGGCTCACAACCATCTGTAATGAGATCTGGCACCCTCTTCTGGTGTGCAGTCAATGCAGGTAGAATGCTGTGTACCTAAAAAATGAATGAATGAATGAATGAATAAATAAATAAATAAATAAATAAGTAATTAAAACTTTAAAATGTAGCAAATGAAAATCCATATCAAACAAACAGGGAAAGCATCCCTTCCATATAATCTACCATAACAGGAATCAATGGCTAAGAAATAGAAAGGTCTTAGAATCCATTAAACTAATGAATGGATAATGGTATATCTACACAATATAATGAATGTTATTCATCTATTAAGAAAAATAAAATTTACAAATAAATGGATATAGCTAGAAACAGTCATTCTGAATAAAGTAAGCCAGACACAGAATGGCAAATAGTAAGTGGTTTCTCTCATTTTTGAGAGTCAGCTTTGATTTGGAATACTCATAGAAGCCATAGATTTATTAAGGGGCCATGGAAGAGTTTTCAAAGAAGGAAGGATATAAAGCAGTGTTGTGAAGGATTAAGCAGGGATATAGAACAGGAAGTGTCAAACAGGGTAGAGATGGGAGGGTAGGATAGTGGAGGAAATATGAGTAGAGATAGACAACACTAAAAACCTTTTGAGAGTGTCATATGAAAACTCTACTATAGGAGTTTCAAAAAGAGTTAAAATGAAGTCATCCTACAATGAAGTAACACCACAAACTATGATAGGAATGTGTTTCCTCTTTGAGGGTTGTTGGCCAGTGATGTTCTATAAAATTCTAAATGTTATAGGCTGTTGCCAATGCTCTTGGATACCCTTCAGAACTTGACAGTCTGTCCCTATTGGTAAAGGTGCCAAATACCTGAGTCACAGATCATGAAGAAACCAAGTTGGCACTCAGCCGAAGCTTCATCCTTACTGGTTAGGTTCCATAGTGGCAGAAATACTTTGCATGCACCTTTATTTAATCATAAATCTTACCAGATGAGAACTTTTTGAGCTGCAATAATGCCTGGCCTGGTAACACATCTTCACTGATGCAACAGTGAGATAAATGAAAGTAACCAACCACTTTCTGATTAGATTTAATGCCTGCACCACAAGTTGGTGCAGCACTGTTATCAAGGTCAAGACCTTGTGATAGGACAGGCGTAGGTCCTAGGAGAAAGCCTATATCACTCTGCTAAATTGGCAAAGTACTAAACTAACTTTTAATGACTTGTTGCTATACCTATAGATAAGTGAGTACAACCTTATCAGAGAAGTATCTTTCATAAGTAGATGGTGACTAACACAGACCTATAAGTAGTCAAGATGCAGTGAAGTTTGTGGAATGATCAGTTCTAATGAGTAAGTCCATATCATATTTTTTTGTCCAAGGCCTAGGGATAATTGAAGAAGAGGGATCTGAAAGATTCTCAGAGCCACAGACAAGAGTGTTTCCTTGACATAGTAGGGCATCTAACTGCACAAATGAACTCAAAGTTATAGGTTAAAAGGACCAGTCAAAGAAACCCACTCTGACCCTGAAACCAGAGGTAGTGAAATAAATGGAAATAATCCTGAAACCAGAATCAAAGTAACACACCCTGACCCTGACACCAGAGCCAAAAAGCTAAAAAGGGCCAGTGAAAGAAACATACTTTGGCTCATGGTATAAGGTGCAGAAATATGAAGTAGGGACTCAGCCATCATTGACAAGACCAATCCATTAGAACCATAGGTTCTGGTGGAGATGTTGAACCAAAACACAAGACAGTTTGGAGTTATTACCTTTTCAATGTATTGGCTGTTTCCTGTGATAAATTTCTTGTGTGAAATTATAGCTTTCCCATCTGTTACTACCTTGGGATTCATTTTTCTAAAAGCTTTGGCAATGTGATTGATTATTTATTGGGTACAATTTTTCTTAAGCATTTGGGGTATATTGATAACTTACCCCAAGGCTATGCATGAAAACAGTCACTCAAGCAAAAGACTTTTCCCCCACAATCAGGTCTGTTTTTTTCCAACATAAACTCAAGAGTCTGCCTTCCAGCAGTTAATATTCATTGGCAGGCATTGGGCCAAATCTCTGTTAGGAAGCTTGTTGGGATTTTGTGTGATCTGGCATGGTACACGTATGAATTACCCAGTTATCTGGCAGCAGGTGTCTATGAATGCAGAGGCCACATAGGGGACTTGGCAGGAGGCAGTGGTACAGGCGGGCAGCTGTTTTTACATAAAAAGACTTTATTATTAGAGGGATATAGTTATGATAACAGAAGGGGAAGGAAAAGAGGATAGGAAGGGAGAGAGAGAGACAGAAGGGGGAGAGAGAGAGGAGGAAAAAAAGGAACAAAGGCAAGAGAGAGATTCAGCAATGGAAATTCTTCTTAGTTGGAGCTTGACATTAGAACTCGGGAGAGTGTGGCTCTAGAGGCTAACAAAGCTCCCTTGGAAGCAGAGCAGAAGCAACTGTCACCCTTGCTAGGAAACTCCCTTGGGAGCTGAGCAAAAGTAACAATATGTTGCTGGAGACAGAGCAGATAGCTACGTTTCTACTGGTGTTTCCCCTGTTAGAGTGAAGCGGAAGTAACATCTCGAGAAGAAGCTTTTCCTTATTGTCACTTCCTAGGTGAACTCTCCAACACTGCCTCAGCTAGCTCATCTAATGCAGTCGGCAACAATGAACTGGCCAGTTCTTTTGCTCTAAGGTCCTCAGAGCTGGCTCACTCACGCTCTTACCACCAAGGCCAGCTCTACTGTTATTGATTTTTTTTTTTTTGCCTCTCAAAAATGCAACAAAGAGAATTACAGAACAATCTCCCTCATGAGTGTTGGTGTGTTCTAGACACCTTTGGAGTTTGCCATGGAGTGTGCCCCCAGGAGTGGCCACTTTGCAACATGACCACGCCCCAATCCACAGAGCATGCTCCTAGACACGTCCCCAGGTGTGGCACGCCCCTAGGCATGGCTGTCTGCTTACCCACTCTTTTAAAAAGAAATGCCACGTGGCAGTGAGTCCCATTTTCTACCTCCTTCCTTCTTCATTCCTTTCTTTCTTTCCTCTCCCCTCCCCCCTCCAGATATCCAACCCCCTAAATAAAACTCTATTTGGCACCTGGCAGTGAAAGTTTCGTGTCTCTCCCACGCGCAAAATACTAACAATGAGTATTGGTTCAAAAGTACTCAATAAAATACTGGCAAATGGAATTCAAGAACATATAAAAAAAATCATCTAACATGACCAAGTAGGCTTCGTCCCAGAAATGCAGGGATGGTTCAACATACAAAAAATTGTCAACGCCATCCATCATATAAACAACCTGTAAGAAAAAAAAAATCACATGATCATCTTCTTAGATGCTGAAAAAGCCTTTGACAAAATCCAACACTTCTTCATGATAAAAATCCTAGGGAGAACAGGGAAAATACTTAAACATAATAATGGCAATATTCAGCAAGCCAACAGCCAACATCAAACTAAATGGAGAGAAACTTAAAGCAATCCCATTAAAATCAGGACCAAGACAAGGTTGTCCCCTCTCTCCATATCTATTCAATACAGTTCTCAAACTTTTAGCTAAAGTAATAAGAGAACAAAAAAGATTAATGGGATACAAACTGGAAAAAAAGAAGTGAAACTATCTTTATTTGTAGATGATATGATTGTATACATAAATGACCCCCAAAATTCTACCAGGGAACTTCTACAGCTGATAAACACCTTTGACAATGTAGCAGGGTACAAGATTAACTCAAAAAATCAATAGCCCCTTTATATAAAAATAACAAAAGGGCAGAAAAAAACTAATCAGGGAAACATCACCTTTTATAATAGCTGCAAATAACATTGAATATCTTGGGAACTTAAAACAAACAAGTGGCAGACCTGTCTGACAAGAACTTTGAGTCTTTGAAGAAAAAAATTGAAAAAGATATCAGAAAATGAAAAGATCTCCCATGCTTCTGGATAGTTAGAATCAACATAGTAAAAGTGGCAATCTCACCAAAAGCAATCTACCAATTCAATGCAATCCCCATCAAAATCCCATTACTTTTTTTTTTTACAGACCTTGAAAGAATACTCAACTTTAAATGAAATAACAAGAAATCCAGCATTGCCAGAACAATCCTGTTCAATAATAGAACTTCAGAAGGCATCACCATTCCTGATTTCAAGCTCTACTATAGAGTTAAAGTAATAATAACAACCTAGTACTGGCATAAAAATAGACTTGTGGATCAATGGAATCAAATCGAAGACTCTGACCTTAATTTACACACCTATGAACACCTGATTTTTGACAAAGAGGCCAAAAATATACAATAAAAAAAAGATAGTATCTTCAACAAATGGTGCTGGAATAACTGGATGATAGTACATAGAAGAATGCAAATAGATCCATATCTGTCACCTTGCACAAAACTCTAAAGCTTGTGCGCACACACACAAACACACACACATACACATTGTCCCAACTTCATATTTGTTGCTATTATAAAATACTCTGACAAAAAGCAACTTAGATGAGAAATAAGTTTATTTTAGCTCACAACCCTACTCTAGGCTGCAGGTCATCATTGTGGGAAAGTCAAGGCATGAACCTCAGTGTGCCAGTCACATTGTGTCAAGTCAAGAGTAGAGAGGAATGATACTTTGATACTTTGAGTTGATTGCTCACTTGTTTGTGTTATGCTTGATTGTTCTGCTCTTTTAAATATTTTTATATTTTGTATGTGAGCTTTGAGCCAGTATGTATGTATGTGAATTCCTGATACCCTCTGAGACCAATAAGCATACTACATTCCCTGGAACTAGAACTTAGGGTATTTGTTAGTCATTATTTGGATGCTGGGAACTAAATCTGGGTCCTATATAAAGGTAATAAGTGTTCTTAACCACTGATGAATTTCTGCAGTCCTGATTTCCCCATTCTTATACAAGTTGGGGCTACCTGCCTAGAAAATACTGCTACCCACAACTGGTTACATCTTCTCAGATCAATTAGCTTGATTTAAAATCAACCCACAAACATGCCCAGTGTCAACCCAATGTGGACAGTTCCTCAGTGAAACTCTAGGTGATTCTAGGTTGTATCAAGTTCATGATTAAAGCTAAGCATCACACACACACACACACACACACACACACACACACACACACACACACACACACACACACACACACACGAATTCCAGGTTCTTCTGAGTGGAGGTCTCTGTAAAGTCTTGCAGTTGCTGCAGGTGGCAGTATGGAGCTGTGGCTCTTGCCTGAGTCGTAAGCTCTGGCAGGACTAGGCTGCTTTATAAGCACTGCATACATTTTTGAACTCTCAGTAGGTCTTATCTATATGGAAAAAGAACCTCAAATTCTTTCTTGTTCAGCTGTTCATTCTGGAGCGCACATTACAGCTTTAGAATGAAGATGCTTTCCTGTGTCATCTTTGAAATGGGAAACAGCACAAATCCATTAACTCTGTCACTTGTTAATCTGACCTCATTTTTGTATAGTCAGAATTGCTACATCTTTAACTCATTTGTAAATTAAACATTTATTAAATGTATGTTAAAACTTGCACTGGTTGACTCAAGTTTTGGATGTTGCTTTGTCATCCCCTCTCACCAGCACCCTGGGCCTTGCCTTTAGTCTCAGGCTGTTTACTTCTCCCTGAAGGGCCTCCCTTTTGGTACACTCTGCCTGTTCTTTCTCCAGTTTGTTATTTCTCCTGCTCTTTTACCATTTGCTGTTAGAGACTTTGGCCTCATCATCCCTGACCCCTCAGTTCATGGGCCTCACCCAGGCAACGCCCACTGTATTCTATCCTGGGAGTCTCTTATTTTGCAGTGACATCTTACTAGTGAGCATTTTTTTTTTAATTCGTTGGTAATTTCATACATGTATACAATGTATTTAGGTCACATCCACTTCTTTCCAGCTGTTACCAACCTCCCTCCACATCTCCCTCCCAACTCCATATCTCTTCTTTTTTTTTTTTCTATAATTTTAAACTAAACACTAAATCCAATCAGTGTTGCCCATGTACACACAGACATTGGTCCATCACCAGGGGCCATCACTCTGATAAAAACAGACTCTCTTCCCCAGCAACCATCAGTTACCAATAGCTCCTCAAGTAGGGGTGTGGTCTCAGGGCTCTCCACCCTCACCCATGCACGCTGCGATGCTGACTGGCCAAATCTTGTACAGGCAACCACGCCAGCCTTTGTGAGTTCCTGAGTGTAACAGCCCTGTTATGTTATATCTGGAAGACACTGTTTCATAGCACCACCACCCCAGACCTTTGACTCTTCAAATCTATCTGCCCCCTTTACCACAATGTTTCTTGAGCCGCAAGGAGAGGAAAAGCGATTATATAGAGTCCCATTTAGAGCTGAACTTAGTGAACAGTTTTACCATGAGATCTCAGTCACCACTGTTACTCTGAGGACAAAAAGTAGATTGCAGAAGCCAGGTTTGGAGCCACAAACTTGTAATGTCATCTCCGTAGAGTTTGGGGCCTGGGGAGCTTGATAAAACTCTGTCTGAAAAGAAGGAAAATAGATTGATGGGAGGCAGAGGTCTGTGACCAAGTGCTTGCCTGGTACTCATGAGGTCTTGCGTTCCATTCCCAGTACAGTAAAAGAGAAAGGAAGGAAGGAAGGAAGGAAGGAAGGAAGTAGAAGAGGGGAAGAGGAGAGACAGGGAGGGAGAGAGAGAGAGAGGGAGAGGGAAAGAGAGAGAGAGAGAGAGAGAGAGAGAGAGAGAGAGAGAGCTCAATAACAACTCAGATTGAGCTGGGTTTTCTCCAGATTTATCATTTTGCAATTTTGCTAAATGAGCAGCAGAGAGAGGCAGTGAGGCTCCCCCCCCCCCCCCCCGCCTTCGCCTCCCAATCCAATTAAGACATCCTACATTAAAGGGCTATTGGAGGCCTGGGCTCAGAGGCTCCAGCAGTCACTTTGTGCTGAATTCCTGTCAGTGTGAGCCTCTGAGAGCTTGAAGAGAGGATGCAATGAGGGCCAGCTGGGCTATCAGCCTTCTCTGGCTGGGTCTGATATTCCAATAGGAGGGAACAGAGCACTTAGTTTTCTCCTGTCAGCTCAGCACAGGGACCGCCTACTTGAAGTTGTCTTCTCAGTCTAGGCTCAGAATTTTGGCAAGTAGACACCTGGTTCCTCCAAGTGCCTCTGGGGCACTAAGAATGCACAGCAAATGACAGGCAAGAACACGGGGTGGGGGCTGGAGATGAGGCACAGGAGCCGTGTGATACTGAGTTTCCAGACCACACTCATGTAAAGTGAAGGAAAGGGTAAAGGAAAAAGCCACATCCCTAAGTTAAATATTCCATAGATATGGTTGACTGAGATGGCTCAGAGGTTAGAGCATACAAGCAGGCAGAACACAGTGTACATAATAAATAAATGAATCTTTTGAAAAAGGAATCTGAATGATTTGTGGAGAGTTGGAATGTTACAGGTGAGGAGCCAAATCCTCCTGGGCTGTATTTGGCCCTCTAAATTGCTCAACTGTGTGTGGCTTAATATTCTCATGACTATTAGATAAATTCTTTTGGAATGTACATAAAAGACCCCCAACTTCCACCAACCCAAAGGCTAAGACATCATCAGTCAGTCTCCAAGACCTGTGACAGTGATCAGTGATGTCCTGATGTGCTATAACCCTTGTAACAAGTGTGTGACTTGTCACTGAAGAGAGAAAACCTAGCTCAAGAAACCCCATTTTGTATTCTAGAAGCTATTTTATAAAAAGGTAAGATAAAGTTTAGTTTCTCATTTCTGGCAAGGGATCCACAACTCTTGGTGCTTTATCACAGATACATCAATAGCTGGTTTGCTTGGCTACCATGGGAAACTTTAGAAGGGCTCTCAGGATTTTAAGAGAATCCTACAGCATCACCTAACCTGAGCTCACGGGGGCTCACAGAATGTGAACTGACAGACAGGAAGCTTGCATGTGATTGAACTAGGCCCTTTGCATATATGGGACGTGTGTTGCTTGGTCTTCTTGTTAGAATCCTAACAGTAGGAGCGGGGGTTGTCTCTAACTCTTTCCATAGCTTGTGAGACTCTATTTCTTATTCTGGGTCACCTTGCCCTGCCTTAACCCAGGGGACACGTTTAGTCTTTCTGCAACTTGATAGGCCAAGTTTTGTTGCTCTCCATAGGAGACCCGACTTTCTGAAGAGAAGTGGAGGAGGAATGGATGGAGGGAGGCAGAGGGGAGGAGGTGAGGAGAGGAGGAGAGAGAGAGAGAGAGAGAGAGAGAGAGAGAGAGAGAGAGAGAGATTTTGAGAATGAATAAAATGCAGGGGCTTCTGTTCTTCCAAGTTGAAGGCATGATTGTAAAATGTGTCTAAACAGTCACCCAGCATAGCACCAGGGAGCAAGCCAGGGAGACAGGAGCCCTTCCTTAGCATCGGCAACTGTAGTTCTGCAGAGTGCCAGGCTGTGTGGGACCCACTCTGACATTCCTTTCTCTCCTTTGCTTCCAGTCCCAGTGAGGACAATTCTGTAATGAAAACCCTCGGGCTCCTGATCCGAAGTCTTTCAGGGTCTGAGGAAGGCTCTACTAACCACGGAGGAAACCTACTTATCTGCGGGTATGGGAATGAATATGCTCACACCATGATTCCCTCATCCATGTCTCTCTATTGCTCTAAGTTCCTTCTGCTCACTCTGCTGTTCTTTTCTTGTTCTAGTCTTTATTCTCCACCTTATGCTGTAAAGATTTTAGTTTTACACACACACAAAACAAAGGCAATTCTCTGGTAATCACAAAGTTCCAGAGCTTGGATGCTCTCTTCCCTGAAGGTCCCAAATTCGACTATTAGACTTCTTTCCTGACTGTGTGTCCTGCCAAGTGGGGATAACTGTACGGGGTTGGCTCTACTGTCTGTCTCGAGAACTGAGCAGAGATTAGGCTGTGGGAACCAAGGTTACTGACTGTAACTGTCCCACGGAGTTGGGAGGAAAGTTCCCCAGCAAATGGGAGATATTGTGCCCAGTAAATATCAAAGCCCTGCTCTGCCATGGGAATAGTTTCCAAAATTGTAATCAATGGAGGAAAAGCTTATGGCTCCACACAAG
This sequence comes from Sigmodon hispidus, assembly GCA_004025045.1. Taxonomy (NCBI): domain Eukaryota; kingdom Metazoa; phylum Chordata; class Mammalia; order Rodentia; family Cricetidae; genus Sigmodon; species Sigmodon hispidus. The sequence continues at coordinate 26,521 of PVIH01005080.1, forward strand.
AGATCTACAGCAGGACTCGGTCACATCATTCAAAAGGCAACGATGCCAAGACAGACAGCTGATGCTCCTTGGTTTAAATCCTCCATCAGAGCCCTTGTCCCTGGTAGTCTGGCAGTGTTGTGATGGCTGAATTTCTCACTGTATAATTCTGCCGCCTGCAGCTATTATGGTTGTTAGTTTTGCCTGCTTGACACAATCTAGAATCCCCAGAATCTCAGTGAGGAGTTGTCTGTCAAGCTGGCCCATGGGCCACACTCCATGAGGCTGTCTTCATAGAAGCGGGAAGCTCCACCCACAGGTGGCAGCATCATTCAAGCACAGAGTCAGTCTTTGCTTCTCTCTCTGCTCTTGAGTGTAACTAGCTAGTTCCTTCCTTGCCCTTGTCACAGTCGTGGACTGTGGCCTGAGATTGTTGAGTGAAGAAGACATTTCTCCTTTAAGTTGCTTTAGCCACTGTGCTTTAGCACAGCAGGAAAGATGAGGCTAGGAGCAAAGCATCTGATAGCAGGAGCCTTTGCTTGTAGTTTATTTTACAGTTTTATATATCTGGGTTTACCAGATCTCCCGTCTTCTGCTGCTTACTGTTGCACTGCCGAGCCATCCATCTCTCCTGGAAGTTATGCAGCTGATAATTTGTTTCAGACTCAAAAGGATACAGAAAAACAATGGCTGTCTCTGATATGTCACCTTCTCTCCCTAGAGTATGTATTCTTTATGAGTATGCATGTGTGTAGCTGGGGTAAGGTAGGGTGTGAGGTGTGTATGCAAGTATGTGAGTGTGTGTAAGCTCAAGAATATGCATGTATTCTTAGTAGGCCCTTAGTATATTTTCTCTGTGTCTGAATGTTCCCATTGTTTTAAAACATTCATGTACAATGAGTGATCACTTTGTAGGTAAAGACCTAAGTTTGATTGCATAACCCATGTAAGAAAGCTGGGCATGGTGGCATGTGATGAACCCTAGCCCATGAGAGGTCCCTTCTCAAAAACTAGCATTCACACATATACTATTCACTATACATAACACACACAATGATATATTTAATATAATCATCCTGGAATATTTAAGAACATAATAATCCAGTAAAGCCTGAAGGTTAGAGAGTCCATGCTTTTAATTCCATCACTCAAGAGACAGTTCTTTCTGGATTTCTGTGAGTTTAATACCGAACAGCCAAGCAGTGGTGACTCACACCTTTAATCCTAACTGCTGGATTGTGATACACAGTTGAATCAGGAAATGAAACAGCTGGACAGGAAAGATAGTTAAGGCAGGCAAAGGCAGAGACTCATTTATTCTGTAGATGTGACCAGTCAGACCAAGGGTCCTTGAAAATAGCACTTACCCTGTTAGGCCTGAGAGGTTGACTAGGTGAGAATTGGCTGTGATCTGTTTCCTCTCTCTGATATTCCAGCTTTTCCCCAATATCTGGCTCTGGGTTTTCATTGTATGCTAACTAGAGTTTGTAAAATACACATGCATGAGCGAGTGCATGCACAGCACCCCCCCCATACACACCCTAATGATGATGATGATGGTGATAATTTTAAGCAAGATGGAAGCACCTGAGAACTGACAGCTCAGGCTGACCCCTTGTTTCCACACATTTTCTCACCAGCCCCCCACACTATAAAAGAAAGTCAATTTCTTTTTATTGTGGCATAGTCTTTTCTCTGACAGAAAGCTATTCTTATTCATCTAGTGTTGGCCACTTGAGCTTTTCCAAGTTGAGACAATTCTGCACCAAGCTGCTAAGAATCATTTTGTTTCTTTGAGCCTCTGTGGCTATTTTTGGACCAGTGTGACCTATAGAAGACATTGTTTAGGATCCTTATCCAGTTCTACTAATTAACAGTTAATGTACATGACTATTCTGTGCTTCAGACAGAAAGAACTACTTGTGAAATGGCAGTCACAGCATCTACTATGGACTGTGTAGCTAAATGGAAGCGTATATGGTGCCTTGTATACTTAGAAAAGTTCCTAACTACACTGTGAATTAAACAAATAAGAACAACTATGATTTAACCTGTTTTGATTTCGTTTCTGTTGCTGTGATAAAATGTCCTGACACAAAGCAACTTGGAGAAAGTATTTATTTTATTTCACAGTTCTAGGTTTTAGTCCAACATTGTGAGGAGTCACAGCAACCAGAGACCGAGACAGCCGGTCACATCCAGTCAAAAGCACAGAGAAATGAATTCATATTTCCTTGCACTCAGCTGTATTTTCCACACTCACACAGTGTCTAAGGAATGCAGTGGCTCATAATGGGCAGGGTCTTCCCCCATCAGTTAACTGAGTGCAGACAAACCCTCGCTGAGACTCTTTCTAGGGGGTTCTACATGGTATCATGTTCACAGTTAAAGCTAATCAATACAAAACCCCTCTCCCAAGTCAGCAGAATTGGACTGGAAGTGATGGTATCTTCAACTAAAGACAGCAAATTGCCAGATCAGAGAGGCTCGTGTTTCTGGGAAGGGCAGAGCAGCTGCATGCCTTTCCATTCCAGGAATGGAAGTTATATGGGATGGTGTGTCAGAGGCTCTGCCGCTGCCCCTCTAGCATCTTCCTATCTCCCAGTTCCTTGTTTCACTTCCTGACTCAGAATAGATTCAAGGAGTGAACAGTAGTAGATGGTAAATAGACATCATCATCCCAGCAGTCTGCAGCACAGTAGGGCAGCACAGAAACATGAATGAGTCTGAAGAAGGCAGGGTGCAGCAGCTGGGCCCCCTGGGTAAGACTGGGCCTGGGTGCTGGAGGCTTGGAGAGGGAACCACTTTGAGTCTCAGTTTACCCAGGATCTGACTGACACTCTGTCCATTCAGATGAGGAATACCTGATAACCAGTGGCACCAGATACTCCATCAAAGGCTTCAGATTCCAACCGCCCTATGTCCTCAAGAGAACTGCAGGTAAAGAGAGGCGGGGAAAGACAGGTTTCCTTAGCTGTCTGTGCCGGGGGGGGGGGGGGGGGGGGGGGGGGGGGAGCGGGAGAGGGGAAGTCTGGATCTTAAAGACTGAGTGATGTGGAGGAGGGAGGCTGAACCTCTGGGTACTGTGGAGGTAGAGGCTAAGGACTGGGCTCCTGGGTCCTGTAGGGTGGAGGCTGAGGACTGTACTCAACTCTTAGGGAAGGGAACACTGGGGGGTGCTGTGGAGTTAGAGGCTGAAAAGTGGACTTCTCAGTCCAATGGAGGTGGAAGCCGACACCTGGATCCTGGATCCCGAGGATGTGGAGCCTGAGGGCTGGACTCCCGGGTCCTGTAGGAGTAGAGGGTAGAACCAGACTCCTCAGTTCTACTAAGCAGAGGTTGTACGTTTAGATTCCCAGTATTCTGTAAGTAGAACCCAAGTTTTTTAGAGTCCTGGGTCCTTGGGTGGCCATCTGGGAGACTGAACTCCTGGGTCCAAGAAAAACAGACTCCAATAAGCCCTGAAATGTTCAAGGATAGAAACATGGGCTCTCAAGTGCCAAGGTGGCTGAGTCTGGATGGACTGAACTATATTCTGAAGAAATTTGCTCTTCTGGTTCTGGGAAGGTAGAATATGAAGCTTTGTACTCCTAGTCCTGGGGTTGATGATGGTTGAAAACCCAGAGTGGTGGGAGGTGGGGCTGAACTCCTGGTACTGGAGAAGGACATGCTGAGGCATCCCCCAGAGACAGTGCTGAGGAATGCAAGATCTGGGACTCTAGAAAGACAGACACGAGTTTTAGAATTTTGAATCCTAGGAAGAAGAAAAATGGATAGAACTATTACATAATGAGATGGTTGAGTTAGAAAAAAATCTTGTATCCTAGGGAATTGAAGGCTAGAACACAGGCACAGTGGACCCCAGGGATACGGTCTGTGGATCTGGGAAGAGGATACTGGTGTCTAAGGATCATAGTGTGTCAGGGACACTGCCTGATAAAACTTTCACCTTCTCTCCTGTAGGGCATCTGTGCCATGGTCAAGGCCCCTTCCTGCTGCAGCTGTTCTGCGTCACATTATCTGCCATTATTCTTCTGGCTGTGCTTGTCAAAGGTCAGGCAGATCTGAGGGGTGGGGGCTGCCTGGTAAGACCTCACAGTTGGGCCAAGGACAAATAAGAAAGATAGGCTACAGGCTAAGAAGTTCTCACCTCTGACTTATTCTGGCCATTCAGGCTTCTCATAATATCAGATTTCTTCATCCTCAAGAAGTGTTAAAACCAGCAGTTAGATAGATGGCCTACTGGATAAAGCACTTGTCAAAGAAACATGAAAACCTGAGTTTGGAACCCAGAACACAGGTGAAGCAGGACATGGTAGGCATGTGTCTGTGACCCTATCTCTGCTGAGATGTGTGGCAGAGACAGGAGAACCCGAGGAACTTGCAGGCCAGCTAATCTGGTATGCACAGTGGTGGACAAGAGATTCTGTATCAAACAAGGTGAAAGCTGAGGGCTGACACCCAGAGCTGTCTACCTCTGACTCCTCCGGTATATGTGAGCATGTTCACAATCACAAAAATTCATTCACATGCAATGCACCTGCAATTTAAAAAATAAAAGAAGTATTAAACAAGATATGTTGTTTAAAAAAAAAATGTCCCTGGGGAGCCAATGTAAGCCATAACTTATACTGTGTTTAATAAATGCAGATTCCTTTTCTTGTCACAGTCTCCAGTATTGCCAACTTCCAGGGACAAGAACAGGTAAAGAAGGAGAAGATATATCAGGAAATGACCCAATTAAAGCCTCAAATAAGTAAGTGACTGAAAGGGAAAAGGCCCCAGGGACCCAGATGGTCTCCACATTACATGGCTTGGCTTCAGCCACTACTGGAGTCTGGGCCTCCACTTCTTCTCATTTGATTTGATAACTTTATGTAAAAGAGACAATGAAGGCATTGGCAGTATAGCCCAGCAGTTAAAACCAGTGGTCACCAAGTCTAAGGACCTAAGTTTGGTTCCTAGTCTCCTAAGGTGGAAGGGGAGAACCCACTCCCTCAAGTTATCATCTGACTTCCACATATGTGCCATGGCATGGGTTACATGCTCTCTCTCTCTCTCTCTCTCTCTCTCTCTCTCTCTCTCTTTCACTCTCTCTCTCTTATACACACACACACACACACACACACACACACACACACACACACACACACACATGCTAGTTGATTGACCGGTTGGTTGAAATTAGGGCCAATAGAAGTTAGTATTCAAAGATAGCTGCGTACATGGTTGAAACTCAGCCAGTCTCTAAAGATCTGTTCTGAGCTCTAAGTTCATACTTCTCCCAGTCCTGAGGAGATGCCATGACTTCAGGGTCTTTGAGTGAGGCATATTCACAGGGAATAAAGAGAAATGGCTTCCCAGGATGCTGTGTCTCGGGAGATCCTGCAGGGCTTGAAGGCTGGGTGGGTAAGGGGACATAGGTAACCAAGTGCATGTCCATTCTGACCATCCTCCCCCAACAGACAGTCTGTGCCGCCCCTGTCCCTGGGACTGGATACACTTCCAAGGAAACTGTTACTACTTCTCCAACATCCAACAGAACTGGCACAAGTCTGTTGCCGCTTGCAGAGAAGTGGGGGCCCAACTAGTGGTCATCAAAAGTCATGATGAGCAGGTATATCTGATGGGATCCAAGCTGTTCTGGTGCATGCACCTGTGCAGGCTTCTAAGGAGATACATTGGGTGTTCTTCATTGGACTTTAAAAGAAAATCCTGCATTACCATTTGTTAGCTCCCCTATTGTAAATGTTGCATTCTGACTGAATTCAAGTTATCAGTGGGACATCCCTCAATGCAGAGCTCAAAAGAGGTCATGTATATGTTTAGAAATGAAGAACTGGTACAATTTGGCTTTAGCACTGGTGAATTAATCTACCTGAGCATGCTCAGAACTCATGAGACAAGCAATATTAGCATATTCCACAAGAGGCAATTTAGAACAAACAGGATATGGATGTGGGAACCATGAGATCTTTTAGTACCCTGGAGAGATAAATATCATTCCATAAGTACAACATCCTGCTTAGAGTTGGGGCAGTAGAACAACACATGGACTGTAAGGTACATGGACCCTACCTGACTGCTTCTCTGCCCCTCCAGAGCTTCCTACAGAAGACTTCTAAAGAGAAAGGTTACACCTGGATGGGTCTGTCAGACCTGAAGCATGAAGGCATGTGGCACTGGTTGGATGGTTCACATCTGCTGTTCAGGTAAATCTGGGAAAAGAGGAACAGCCTATAGCACTGGGTGGCATGTTACTGACTTCTGCTATTGTAATAAAGATGGCTTAAGAGAGAAAAGACTTTCATGGTCCACAGATCTGGGGGACATGTTGCATCATGGTGAGGATGGCATGGTAACAGGAGTGGGAGGTGGCTAGTCACATGAAGGTGGTCGTCAGGAAGCTGAGAGTCAGCAAGTAGGACCAGCCATAAGAGCCTGAGGCCCAGTGATCTGCTTTCCCCGGTGCCTAAGGGTTCTACAACCTTCTCAATCAGCACTAGCTAGGGACCAGGTGTGCAGTCACTGAGCCTGTGAAAGACTCAAACCACAGTGGCATTATGCTTGTCAGAGTTCTCCTTTGGATGTGTCTCCATACCTTAGCCCTCTAGGCATGAAAGGCTTTTACTCATGTATGGCATTGCTAGGTACCTAGGTAGTGGCACTGCTCTCAGTGAAATGGACTTTCCCACATCTCTTAACATAATTAAGAAAATTCCCACAGACACTTTCACAGGCCAACCCAACATAGACAGTCTCTGAGGCTAGTCTTTGCAGGTGAGCGTAACTTGTAGCAAATGGACAACAAAAACTAACCATCACATGGTGCAAGCATGAGGACCTGACTTTCACCCCCTGAACCCACCTAAGAAAGTCAAGTGCTTGCTTCAGCAGCACATATCCTGAAATTGGAATGATACAGAGAAGATTAGCACGGCCCTTATGCAAGGATGACACACAAATTCGTGAAACATTCCATTTTTTTTTTTAAACAAAACAAAGAAAGTCAAGTGTTTTGTTTTGGCCTGTGCTTGTCATCTTAGCACTGGAAAAGCAGAAACAGTGAATTCCTGACGCTCACTAAGCAGTCTATCTAATGAAGTCTAGGCCAGTGAGAGACCATGCCTCAAAAATCAAGGTGGAGAGTGACTAAAGATGTCTGGGGTTGACCCATGGCCTTTACATGTACAACCATAAATGTGTTCATGTTTTTGCACATAAACACACACACAGAGGAGAGAGGGCGGGAAAAACATGGTTGATAAAGGGAAAGTGAAACTAATTCTCATACATTTATGGGTGTTGCCCAAGGAAACTTGTAAGAAAATACCATTTAATTGGGGTTCATGGTTCCAGGGAGTTAGAGTCCATGACCATCATGGCAGAGAGCATGGTAGCAGAAAAGCAGCCATGGTTCTGGAGCAGTAGCTAAGAGCTCACATCTCAATCCACAAGCACAAGACAGAGAGAACTAACTAGGAATGTTGTGGGTTTTTAAAACTACAAAGTCCACCCCTAGTGACACTCGCTCTTCCAACAAGGCCAGATTTCCTAATCCTTTCCAAACAGTTCCTACTGGAGACCAAGCCTACAAATATATGAGCCCTGTGGGAGCCATCCCCATTCAAACCACATTTGGTTTTGCAGTTTCATGAAATATTGGAACAAAGGAGAGCCCAACAATCAATGGGAGGAAGACTGTGCAGAATTCAGAGACGATGGCTGGAATGATGTCCCATGTACAGTTGATAAATACTGGATCTGCAAGAAGTCTGCTGTGTCCTGCACCAAAAAATAACGTCTCATCTATCTGCAGCCAAAATGACCCTGCAGGGTGACCGAACTTAACCCACAATGTTTGCTAGTTCCTTTCTCTGGGAACATGAAGGTCTTAACTGCAGGTGTTTCCTCTCATTTGTGTGTGTGTGTGTGTGTGTGTGTGTGTGTGTGCGCGCGCGCGCGCACATCTGTATGTGTACACACACACACCAAAGATCAGTCTCAGGTGTCTTCACTGGCCTTCATCTCGGTTTTCTGGGACAGGGTCTCTCATTTTTATCTTGTTGGTACTGGCCAATTTGGTTAGGCTGGCTAACAAACACACTATAGGAATCCTCCTATCTCTACCTTTCCAGAGTTTGCACTGGAAGCACATGCCAGCATTCTATGCCTTTTAAAACTGGAGCTTTGATTCACAGATTGGAACTTAAGAGACAGTGATGGTGAGGTGTATCAGGAGGGAACCCTGGGAATAGGGTACCTTTGAACTATAAGGTAGGAGGTCTTCTACAGGACTTAGGATAGCAACTGGAATGGGACATAAGGGTAGGGTGAGCTCATCAATCCAGGTGGCCCACCCACTAGGCATCAAGTGCTTCTCAGTCTCAGTCACATCCTCATGGCTTCCAGACAAGAGAGAGAGACAAGAGAGAGACCGGTCCCATAATTCCCTCGGCCATTCCTGGCCTCCATCAAGAACATCCTGGAAACTGCTGCTGCATTGGCAATCCCTGCCTCACCTGGCTGGTTTTCATTTCCTCCTCAGAACAAAATTAAAACTATCCATTAAGCAATGGATCCCATAGCTCCCCCCCCCCCCGACACACAGATCTCCATTCCTTTTCCTGTTTCTGTTAAAGTCACCACTTTGGGGTCATCTTGCAAACAGAATTCTGCAACACCTTTCTTTCTACAACTAGTCTCTTTTACTTGGCATGGTATCCCTAAGGCCCACAGTATAGAGTCTATCATAACTTTTTCCTAATCATTCCTAAATAATATTCCATTGTCTGTGCCATGGTTAAGTCTGGTTGTCAACTAACAGTCTCCAGTCAACTAAGAGACAGGCTTATAAACACAACCATGAGGGTGTTTTTGTTTTTGCTTTTTTGAAAGTAGGGGCAATTGTGATCAGTATGAGAATGAAGAGATACAGGTATGTTCTGTTCTGGTTAAGTTCCAGCAATAATGGACTGTAACATGGAATTTTAAGCTAAATAAACTTTTTGTCCTCTAAAATGTAATTTGTTGGAGTACTTTATCACAGCACCTGGAAACTTAAGACCCAGCATCTGTCACTGAACTTGGAGCTTGTTATAAGGGCTGCATAAGCTGCATAAGGCTGGCCAGAGTCTCCTGTCTCTGCCTTCCCAGATCTGGGATCACAAGCATGAACTACTATGCCTGGCTTTTTACATGAACTCTGAGACTTGAACCTGGCTCCTCATGCTCACATGGCACACACTTCACCAGCTAAGCAGTATCCCCAGCCTGAGGACATGGGTCTTTACAGAACTCATGATGTGTAAGCATTTTCTCCCATCTGTGAATTTCTTTTTATTCCTCTTCCTGATTTCAAGGAGAATGCTGGTAACGTTTTTGAAATATAAATGAAGTTCACTGTGGTTTCTGTGTGTGTGTGTGTGTGTGTGTGTGTGTGTGATACACGTGTGTGTACCTGTGTGAGTGCACATGCTCATACATGTGGAGACAAGTGGCTTCCTCTACCACTGTCTGCTTTATTCCTATGAAACAGGTCTCCTCTGGCTGACTGTAGAACTCCTCCTTTTCAGCTAGGCTGGCAGCCGGGAATGTCCAACAATCTTCCTGTCTCTACTCCTACCCCAGCACTTATATTAGATGATCACACCCAGCTTCCTAGTTAACATCAGCGGTCAGTGGGTTATAAAAAGAGAAGGAGGAGATAAAATTGAGAGGGGAATGAGGGAGTCCAAGTAGAACTGGAGGGAGGGATGGAAGTGAGGATATGATCTAAATGCATTGTATACATGTGAGAAATTACCAAAGAACAAATTAAAGACTGGTTGTTTGTTCAGGATTATGTACATGGAGAAACACACCATCTCACTGCAGTCAGTGCCTCAAGCTTTGCCTCCTTGGTAATAAGTCACTCAGGGTCATGGACTCCCAGCAGGATGAGAATGGAGGGGGTGGGAGGGGGTGTGAGATGGCTCAGGGAGTAAAGCTCTTGCCTTGGAAGCCTAAAGACCTAAATTTGGTTCTTAGAACTTACATAAAGGTAGAAAGTGAAAGCCACCTCAACAAGACTGTCTTCTGACCTTTGAGTGCGTGCTGTGGCACCCTGACACACTAGCAACAATGTTAATAAAAGTAGTTGTGACAACAATACAGAGTGGCAGTGGACCTGAGGGTCTGTTTTCTGACCTTTCTCCACCCCGGGTAAGGCAAAAATGATGGATCAAAAAACCGATTCCACTCAAATCTAGCTCAGTGAACCAATTACTAGTAGGAATATAAGGGACTCAAAGGCATCTTAACATTTTTCATTTAAATTAGCATATTAGGCATTAGAAATTTTCTAACAAAGTATGTTTTGCTAGGTTTTTCTTTCCAGGGGAGCCAACGCTCTCTTCTACCCTCCATGGGCACCATGTGGGTACATGTGTGATTCTACATTGTGAGATTTAATGTCTTCTAGGCAAATCTATTGGTAAATTCTTTATAACATTAATCACTTTGAGTTTCTTATTTCCACCTGTTGAAGCTAATAAAAATCTTTTATAAAGCTGTAATTTAAAATTCTAAGCCATAGGGAACTGAACAGTCAGGGTCCTCCTATTTTCCCGCCACACTGCCCCCAAGGTCAGAACCATTTGCAGCTTCTCAGCCTCTATGTAAGCAGTGATGAACCGCGTCATCCAGCTCAGAATACAAGGCCCAAATGATTGTACCAACACAGTTAGAAGGAAGGGTTCTGTTAGAGGCATCAGCCAAGCTTTATTTTTAATATTTATTTTTATGTGAATTGGTGTTTTGCCTGCATGTATAAGTGCGTAAGAGTGCCAGATCTTAGAATTACAGACAGTTGTTAGCTGCCATGTGGATGCTGGGAATCAAGCTCAGGTCCTCCGGAAGAACAGTCAGTGCTCTAACCACTGAGCCATCTCTCCAGCCCCCAGCCAAGCTTTTTAAATCCAGCAGCCACTGCAAGAGTAGCAGGAGCCCTCTAGGATGTCCCTTTCCTTCAGCTCTTTCACCATGTGTTTCTAACCATTTCTGACTTGTTAGCATACTAACAGCATTCTTCCTTCAAATCTGCACATAATCTCTTTTGCAGAATTGTAAGGCTCTATTCTATTCAAAGAAATATATATCATCTACAAAGACTTTGTATATCCTGCCTTCATTCAATCAGGAAGAAGCATATGTCCTGACTTCCTGCCTACACGTGGTCAAGTACATCAAGTGCAATTGGATCAACCAAACTTGCTTGGGGAAGTGAAATCCTGTGGCTTGTTATCCTACATAACAACAGCCTCCAGCATTTCAGGAACTATCTGTCTTTGGACATGGGGCTTACAGGTTATAGGCATTTTTGTGTTATGGATCTCTTAGGCACAGCAATTAAAACTCAAATGTAACTTTGGCTCTTGAATAAGGTGCTGTCTTCTCCTGATTCTATTTTCTGTCTGCTTAGATACTTCTCAGCTCTCTAACTCCAAAACTATAGCCACATCCACATTTGGAATTTCCATGACCCTAATATGGTTCAGCTGCACTAACCAAAATAATTAATGTTTATAAGAACTAAATATCTGGAAAGTTATAGATCAAAATTAATTGTCATGCTATGTCTGAAATAACTATTTCTGTCATAACTAATGTTGCAAAGTTACTCTTTCATCCAACACTGATGCAGTTGTGGATTTTGCCTCTAAAATCCTTTTATGAGCTTTGACACCAGGAGATTCTGAGACACGAGTCTGATCTTGGTCTCCAGTCAAAATGAAAGAACTCAAATACTTGATAAGTTTTGGATCCCCAGTTATTGGGTTTCCTCTGCTGCTGATGTAATAAGCCAATCAAGCCAAATTAATAAGTCTAGGTTTAATAAACAACACAAAGCAACTCCTGGGTGACTCTGGGGGTGGGGCAGGGGAGGAATCATATGACCAATATGTCAACCAGGTCTTAAACAGCCTTGGGCATGGTCTTGAGGGGTGGTGGCTCTGACCCTTGATGGGCTTTCTGAGAGAGAACGGGGGCTGCTACTTGACAGGCTTTGGGGAGGGGCAGAGTCTGGATTGCAAGGAATGCCCCTCCACCCAGCTGGAGATCCCCAACAATACTCTTTTGTTGTTGTCTTGATGGGTTTTGGTTTGGGGTTTGGGGTTTGGGGTTTATTTTGTTGAGAGACCTTTACCCAGCATGTCTAACAACTGTCCTATTGCTGCATAGGTGGATTCTTTCTCTACTAGATACTAACCAAGATTCTTTTCTCTCTCTCTGTGTGTGTGTGTGTGTGTGTGTGTGTGTGTGTGTGTGTGAGAGAGAGAGAGAGAGAGAGAGAGAGAGAGAGAGAGAGAGAGAGATATCTATGTGCCAGAAGCTCAGCCCTAGTCAGCAGATGGAGCAGTCTTCTGGGTGAGTGAGTTTGCAATCTAGTTTATCTGGCTCAATCCAGATTAAAAAAAACAAACAACAACAAGAAGAAAAAACTAACAAAACAGGTGACAGATCTCACAACAATTTTTTCCTGAACAGCATGCACAGAGGGGTCTCTATCATATACAGAGTTCCCTACAAACAAGCCTCACAACCACTCACACAATATTTGAAGCTTACAACACATTCCTTCCTTCTATCTTCCTAGATAGGCTCCCCGGTGGGCATCCTGCCCTACCCCAACCTGTTGGCTGTATGAAGAACTTTAGGGCTGGATCAGAAACCTTTTCCAGCCCATAGGATGGGATTGATTGAGAGCTGGAGGTCTCTGCAGCCTACTTTATCCTGCAGGTTCCCTGTTCAGTTTTTCCTTTCCTCTCTGACAGTCTGTACTGGGGATCAGCAGTCAGGAGAGTTCGCAATGGCTTGCAGAAGAAATCCTAAGTTTCCAGATTCCTGCTCCCCAATCAGCTGAGCAGCCTTCCCGGTTAGGAATTACTATGTGCATTTGGAGCTAATGAAGGAAGGACTGCTTAATAGCATGTGTCCTGCTCTGGCTAAGGTTCAAAGAGTAGCAGACTCTTTTTAACTACATGCACCTAAGACACATGCATTCCACACACATCATCATCCTTAGATGTCTTTCCAGACCCAGCCACAGGTTACAGTTTGAACATTTTAAACACAGACAGTGTGAAAGCCAAAGCCATAAGGCTGGTTACCATCTTTGCTAAGGCTGGAGAAGATGGATATCATGTGACTTCACAATCTTTGGCATGGGGAAGATGTGCATCATGTGATTTTTACCACCATCTTGACTAAAGGTGAGCATGTGGACTGGGCCTACCAAGGAGGCAACAACAGGTCTCCAAGATATTTTAGTTTAGGATGGGTTTTTGTATAATAATTCCTGTCTTGTCTTGAAACCAGGTTTTTATGAAAGATAGAATTTAAAAACATTGCTTGTTTAATAATGTATTAAAGCTGCCCCTCCATGCTTTTATATACAAGAATGTACCTTGCTCTAGCAGCTAAACTTTCTAATTTAACTCACTCAGATGATGATCGTTTGAAAGATATGAAGAGAAAATGAGGAACAGCTGAGGTCTGCAAGTGTATGGCAGGGCTAGAGTTTCTAAGGAGAGCCCAGTTGCAATGGTGGACCTCAACTGTTTTGGAAAAGCCAGTGCCATGCGATAGTTATCAGAAACATCAACCACAATGAAATAGGAGCAAGCTGAGATCTAGAAGGCAGGCTATGTATCCGGCCAGAGTGGGGCCAAAGAGGTGACCCAAGCCTCTCAAGAAAACCAAAGGATTGTGAATGAATCCTAGACATTGAGCTTTGGATTGTTTACACTGTTGGAGCTTGGCATTGTCTTATGCAGATTGTAGTTAGACCTTTTTTTTCCCCTCTTTCTCTTGAAGTAAAATATGGTACTTTATTTTTGATATTGCAGAAACATACAGTTGGGAGATTTTTGACTTTTTTAAAAAGAAATTTTAATGTTTCACAGAAAATTTAGAAAATTGGTTACTTTTTAAAGAGCAGCTTTTAAAATATTAAAACTTATAAGGCTATGAGACATTGTAAGTTTATAAATGTTTTATATTATTAATTATTTAAACTTAAATATAAATAAAAGGCTAAAAATTAAGGTCACAGCTATGTGCACCAAATACTAAACACCAGAAACTGGGACATTCATATCTTATGATACAGCAAGACAATGTCCTAAGCCGTCTGACAAAAAACAAGGTTGAAGTATCTTCTCAACCTATAAGTCTCAACCCTTTGGAAATTAAAAATTCTTCTTTATTAATTAAATTATTTATTAATTAAAAATTAATCTTAGGGGTAGCCTAGGACCACCTCCAGACAGATTTTGGGATTGAGATTCATCATAATAAAATGCAATTGTGAAATAGCAATAGGTATAATTTTGTAATGAGGGAATGGGGGAGAGGATCCACCACACCGTGGTGAAATATATTGAAAGTTTAAACCACTGGAAAGATTGAGAAACAGTCTTAGAAAATGTTTCCTTACATAAGGACTATTCATACTCAAGAATGTATGTCTAAGACCTTCTTGACTTTGCTGACTTTGTTTAACTTAAGCTATTTCGATAAACTGAGTCATATAAGAAGCTGATATATTCTGTAATGGTGTAAAAGGATTAGGAAATTTCCCAGTCTCTCTGTAAACTGTGTCTATGAGTTAAAAAGTTTTATTTTGATCATAAAAGGAGCTTAAATTGAGAAATTGCTATATTTGTAAGCCTCAAACTTAACAGAGATAAAGATATAAAGTTTTTTTTTCCCTAAAGTCAGTCATTTATATTAAAGCTCCCATTCCCTTGGAGGCTTGCAGTAAGTTTTTGCTTGGTAAAAGGGAGTCATCTCTGGCAAAAGGAACTTAGGGCCCTTTTATTAACATATGGCTATGGTGCTATTAACTTGTCAAGGGGAATGCTAGCCTCTAGATTCCCTCAGTTCCTGCTCACAAGCCCTACCCCAGCAAGTCCTAGTTGTATGAAAGCTAATAAGTTATTTTAAACTGTTTAAGGTAATTAGAAAAAAAATCTTACTGAAGTTCCTAAAGAAAGAATAAAGTAATATAAAAAAATAAGCCATGTAAGGTTGGGAAATACATATCAGGGTGCCTGGATCCTCTTTGTTGCTTTGTTAATTTTGAATTTTTTAAAATACTGATGAGCAAATGGCATCTGCTAAAAGCCATTGAATTATAATAAAAACTGCTAAACTAAATCAGTCTATATACTTTAGGGATGTCTTGGCTTCAGAATAGAGTTGGAAAATGTATTGTGTTAGGGAAGAGGTTATGTTTTAGTTTCTATGGGAAATGAAAGGTTGTGAATTCCTTCAAGGTTAATAGAGATCAGATTTGATCATGGAAGAAAGACTTGACTACAAACATAAAGGAATATTACAATACAGGTGATGTATGTATGGATCCCTTTGCATGGGAACAGTTCTGAGACTAGACAACAAACGTCACAAAGAGTTTTACTAGGACTTGACCATTGTCTCAATTTACTCAGGGTCCCCTGGAGACCCCATCACCCCAAACTGAAAGATTAGAGAAGCACCTCCATTTTTTATCAGGACAAGCCTGAGGACTACATAGGGACAAAAGTCAAACAGAAGAGGTAGACTGGGGACTGATAACAGTTAATTATCCAGGGAATATCTCAGGACCGCAGATAGCCTGGAAAGATCCAACCCAGGAGGTTGTCATAGAAAAGGCTTGGCAAACAGTCGGCTAAGATAACAGAGGAAGTCTAAAAATCCCCCCAAAGACAATTGTATCTGTACTAAAAGATCCAATTGATGTGTAATCTTGTGGGTTTTGTCCTTAAAAACCCAGCTCTTAAAGGGGTGGCATCTCCTCTGGCTACTGTCACACCTGTGTGCCAGACCAAGGTCCTTGTCGTGGGACTTGTAATTTTTCAATAAACCTTGCTTTTGCATTTCGGAGAGTTTGCATCTCTGGTGATCTTTTTGGGGGCCTTGTGCCTGGACTACAACAAGACAAGAAGCAGTTTAGAGAACATAACCCCCATATTTCCAAGAGATAGAATGAACAGTTTCTAGTTATTTGGTGGATATTTATCATTATTGGGGGCATTGGTTGCAAGCTGCTATTGGTCATGTTCAGATGGTAACTAAACAAAGGTTAGATTCAGGGATCTTTTTTCAAGAAAAGGGGGATATAAGAAAAGATAGATTGCTGAATCTACTTTTAAAATAAAAATAGCAGATTATTAAATCTGCTTTAAAAAAGAACTACTGGCCCTTAAACATTTCACATTGGTATGATTTTTCTATATTAATACAAATTTCAAGTTATTTTTGTTTATATATACACACATATATATCTTTTCTACTCTTGCTTAAGGTATTATGCCTTTGCAGCTCATTTAAAAATTTAATATATAAGAAATATAGGTTAATAGTCATCTATAATCATTAAATTTGTAGTAATGCTAGACGGGCTTTCAAGATGTGCCTAGGTTTGTTTAGCTCAGATATACTTAATAGATAATGGTTCTCAAACTTGTCAGAGATCTGCTGAATATGACATTTAAAATGTTTAATGGAGAAAGCTTACCATGACAGAGAGAGAGACTTCCAGCTCTTAGCAGTGACTCCCAGGTCTCCAAAAAAGATGACAGGACACCATGACAGCTCCAATTGGATTGTGGTAATGATAACCTCTTGGCAAGAATGCCCCAATACAGCACCTACTGCCAGGACCCAGCCCAAACTGTGGACAAGCAGAGTACTGGAGAATTGGTTGCCCCATTTTTGCCTAAACAAAATAAAGTCAGTTTCTCTCAAGTTACTTCTCCACAAGAAAAATTCTCACCTTCTGCACTAGCAGATGAAGATGGATGCTGTTGTGGTACCTCTGCTCTTAGTGCCATAGAGACCACAAGAGACTGAGATGGCTACCTAGATAATTGACTAGTCTCTGTCATTTTAATTGATACAAAGACTATTTGTTCTATTTTCTGCTATAATTATCCTCCTCAGATCACTGATGGTATAGATAACTAGGCTAACCATAACTTTGTCAGCTTAGCAGGAGGCAAGCAAAGAGATTCTTCCTTAGGCCTACAAACACCTTGTTAGTTTATTTCATATGTAAAAATCAAGCCTTGCTCTTTCTAGAGCTACTAGGTAGAGAAAAGGTAGGCAGGTTTGTCTTGCTAACAGGTTGGAACGTTAAATCAAAAGGGAACTCCCTGGCATAAGGGACAAAATAGCTACCTACAGTGCTATTAGCTATATACCAATTCATATCTATGTTGTGAACATAATAAATCCAAGTAAATCAACAGAAATATTCATTAGCTGAAATAGCTCTGTAATACAATAGAGCATTCAACCTGCTCTTTGTAAAAACAGAGATGTTATTATATAGATTTAAGAGAAAATTGTTTGTATATAAACCATTCAGAAATCATTAGGAAATAATCTGGCTGTACTATGGGAGAAAAATTGCAAAAAAAAAAAAAGAGAGGAGGACCTGAGATGAAGCAAATAACTGGTCTCCATTGAGTGCTGAGATCTGATCTCAGATATCTGAGCTTGGGCAGCAAGAATTTATCCAGTAAAACTCCTCACAAGCTCGGTTTTTCAAAATTCTACAATTCTGACACATCTAGAGAACATTTTATTACTTCCTTGGGATTATTTCATTCTCCTTGCTTCACAACATAGAGGTAGATGTCCCCTGTTCAAATCCCAGCTTCACCATCAACCAGCTGTAAGACAGTTACCTAATCTGGTTGTGAAGTTTCTCAGCCACCACAGTGTGGGAAGGTTTACGGGAGTCCACTCAGCAGTCAGATGTCCTGAGAACAGCAGGCACTCACTTGATAGGAGCATGAGAACAGCAAAATTAGCAGAAATGTCTATGAATCAGGGTTCAGCAAAGCGAGACAACCTGGAGCCAGAGGGGACGGAAGAACTTGGAAGACAGGGTGTTTCTCTCTTATACTCAGCACATGTGAAAACGGCATAACAAAGGGGATTTATTGTATAAGTTACTAACTAAAAAAGGCCCTCAGAATTTGATCACACCATGAACACACCAGATTCTTCTTCTACAGAACCCCAAACTTTCAACCCCCCTCAAAAATCTAAACCTTTAGTTATTGGCACAAGATAGGTCATGTGAAAGGTACAGTCCCTTCTTCAGGCTCTTCTGCAATTCGTGGGCTTCCTGTTTTCTCCTTCCTTAATGAAAGGACATTTGGAGAACATCAGGGGATAAATGCTGTGGTCTTCAGCAGTGCCAGGCATCAGGGGACAGCAGGGACAATGAGCGACTCCACAGGAGCCAGGATGCAGCCGCTGGGTTCTGTGGGTGAGGCTGGGCTTGGACTGTGGGAGCATGGTGAGGGAAACCAGAGTGTGCGGCTTTGAGTTGAGCCTACTTAGGCTCTAATTGGCATTGTGTTCCCCCAGAGGATGAAGAATGGATGATCAGCGGCACTCGGTGTTCTAGTAAAAGTTCCAGACTACAATCAAATTCAGGAATTAAGAATGTGGCAGGTATGGCAGGGTGAGATGCTGAGGGAAAGTAGACAGCCTTCCCCACAGTGGGCCTTAAAGAGTTAAAGGTTAGGACTCTAAACTTCTGTTTCCTGGGAATCCTGGGCCACCGGGAAGTCTGGAGCAGGTGGTTTGGGAGAGCTCACAGGCTGTGGGAAGAGAAGGCCAGGGAAGGGAATCATGGGCCATGGAACAGGGCAGTGGAGGCTAGAACAAGGAAATTTGGGCCATGGTAAGATAGAAGTTGGGACAGGGTATTGAGGAGCCATGGAAAAATGAATGGCACAGCAGGAAATTAAGGGTCTTGGAGAAGTGGAAACTGAGGTAGGGAACTGGAGGTGTGGGGAGGTGGAGTATGGAACAGAAAATTCACAGGCTACGAGAAGATTGAGGCCAGGGAATGAAATCATGGGCTGTATGGAGGTAGGATCTTTGAATCTGGATTCATGGTGGTGGGAATCATCATAAGGTATCATCACACCTAAAAGTCCACCTTTTCTCTGGCAGGATGCCTGGGACATGGCCAAATTACCGTGGTCTTGCAGCTGCTCTCCTTCCTGTTCTTGGCTGGACTCCTTCTCATCGTTCTTGTCCAAGGTCAGGCACAATGGAGGCCTCAGCTCTCTTACCTAGCTCTTCAGCTCCAGCCTTCTTTAGGTCTAGAAGGGGAAATGGGAAGGCCAAGTGGACAGCATGTTTTCTAAAGATGCCCTACCTCTGGAGTAGGGCAGAATAAGAAAAGAGATATAGGTGAATTCTAGATCCTAGATCTATTTCTCCCTAGGATTTAACTTTTTCTGAGTGGTAAGTCTAGTCTTTGAACAGGATTAAGGAAGACATTAGTGAGAAACTGTCCTAGACTCTAGGGTGCTGACAAGTGTCTATAGTCCCAGCTGCTGGAGAAGCTGAGGCATGATGATCATTTAAACCAAAGAATATGAGAGATGCTTTGTCAACAGAATGAGACCCATCTCAATAAAATAAAATAATGAAATAAAAATAAATGACACAATGTCTCAGAGATTCCAGTGAAGGACTTGGCATACAGGAGGTGTTTAATAATGAAACTTTCTTTTTTGCCTTCCTCACAGTTTCCAAAACCGCAAATACCCGGGGTCAGGAGGAGTCCAAGCAGGAAGACATCTACCAGGAACTGACCCAGCTAACAGATAAACTCTGTGAGTGATCAAAACCCAGAAGCAGTGGTGCCTCAGAGGGCTCCACAGAAAAGAGGTCATTTTTCCTAAATTGTCAGATCTCTTGAGCCTCAGTTGTCTCCTCTGTGAATTATGACCACAGGAAAACAATTTTTTAAAAAAAATGGTACTTGGTATTTACAGGGTTTGTGACATGGTAGGAACTCATTGTCCACAGTGCACAGTAAGCACTCAATGTTCACAAGGGTCATGTACACACTAGGCATTCAGTGTTCCCAGGGGACATGCCCATAGTAGGCATATAATACATTCAAAGGCTGCACACAAGGCAGACACTTCATGTAGAACTAACTTTTACAAACTGTTCTTGGATTTTTATGCGTGTGCATGCACACGCGCACATACACACACAAGCATGCATGCACATATACTTTTAAAAATAACACAATGTTCCTGGAGACCCAGTGCAGATCATTGCACACAGTAGGTATTTAATAATAGCATTTCTTTCTTGGCACAGCATCCATGATCCCCATCTCCCAGGGACAGAATGAGTCCATGCAGAAGATCTCTGAGCAAGTGATGCAACTGAAGACTGAACTCTGTGAGTGAGACACTAGAGCTATAGTCCTTGAGTCAGTTTTCTTGGGCCATCAGACCTCTCTGGGCCTCAGTTTCCTCATGTATGAACTGAAACTACAGATGACAATAAGGATGATACTTGCTGTTTACAGGGACTGTGCACACAATAGGCACTTGAGTTTGTAGAGGTTGTACACAGGGCAGGCACTGGATGCTCGCAAGCTACATGCATACATCAGGCTATTAATGGTCGGAGGTTCTTAATGTTCATATACACAGTGTGAGCTCAAAGTTCAAAGTGCTGTACACACAGTAGGCACTCAATTAAGCCAATCTTTGGTGCATTTTCTGAGCTCTAAGTCTATTCCTTCTAGTCAGTGGTGATGAATAAGGACTCCTGGGGTTTCTTGGGGCAGCGGAGGGATTTAGGAAGCAGAGAAGGGAATAGTTTCCCAGCATGCTATGTCAAGTGAAGATCTGGAGGGCCTGGAGGTTGAGCAGAGGAGAAAGATAGGGATTGAAGTGTGAGTTCATCTTCACCTGCCTCCTCCCTCGGACTAGACACTCTTCCAGGTGTTAAGTTTCTCAGTCTTCAAAGGAGATTAAACGAGACACCAGTCAGAAGACTACTCCCAGAAGCTGAGGCAGTGACCTTTGCCTGCAGTCCTAGCCACATGGAAACTGGAAAGGGAATGTTCATGTGTGCTAGAGAATTTGTGACAATCTGTGACACAGAGAGATCCATAAAACACAACTTAAAATCCCTAAGGATGCAGGGAAGGTCATGGCAAACAGTAGGTATTTAATGGCAGGTCTTTATTTTCCTTGGCACAGTGTCCATGATCTCCATCTTCCAGAGGCAGAATGAGTCCATGCAGGAGAAGATCTCTGAGCAACTGATGCAGCTGAAGGCTGAACTGTGTGAGTGACCAGAAACCAGAGGTTCTGAGGCCTCAGGTTGCTATAGGAATTAATTTTCTTGAGCTATCAGAGCTCTTTGTGCCTCAGTTTCCTAATCTGTGAATGAGGCCACAGGTAGAAACAAGGGTAGCACTTGATGTTTACAGAGGCAAGCATCCAGTAGGTAATCAATGTTTATAGGTACCATATATACATACATACATTAGATACTCAGTGTTCATAAGGACTATGCATACAATAGGCATTCAGTGTTCACAGGGGGATGTACACAGTAGGTACTTAGTGTTTGGGGGACCATGAATACACTAAGTATTCGGTTTGCAGAAACTTTATACACACATTTAGGTGGTCAATGTTTTTAGGGACCACACACACAATAAGTGCTCAGTGTTCACAGGGTCTAGGCACACAGTAGGCACTTAGTGTTTATAGGGACCATATACACAGTAGGCACCCAACATTTCCAAAGCCTGCTTTGGTCAGGTTCTCTGGAAGAACGGACTCTATGGGATAAACATTTATCAAAAAGCTGAAAATCTGGTAGCCCAGTCCACAAGTCTGGATGCCTCAGAATCCCAGTCTAGGAGTCTGGAGGATTCCTGGAGAACCACAGACCTTCAGGTCACAATGAAGGGTTGAAGGAGCTAAGATCCACGTCAGCAAAACACAAGAGCACAACAACAGGATAGATGGAAAGATGGACAGACAGACAGCAGCAGTCTGTGTATCTGGGTCAGCAGTAGGAAGTGTTGCCCACTGGGCATGGGTCTTTTCTGTTCTGGTATTCTGTCCTGGAAATAAATACCCTTACGTCCCTGTCCCAAGCCGTGTCTCTTGGTTCATCTCACATCCAATCACATTAACATCAGCTGTGGTATAAACACCATAGAGACTCCATCTGCACTGAATTTGTGCACACAGTAGGCAGTCAATGATCACAGGGACTGTTAAGAGTCATCACACAATCTTATGCACATTGTAGTTATTCACAGAGTAGGCACTCAATAGTCATCCACCCAGTGGGATGTCAGTGTTCACAGGGGCATGCACACAGTAGGCACTCAGTTAAGCCAGTCTACTGGCCTCTGTTCTGAGCTCTAAGCTCCTACTTCTCACAATCTAGAAAAGGATGTGGGGCCAAGACTCCCGGGTGTTAGGTGTCCTAATCTTCACAGGGGATGTTGAGTTGTGGTACATGCCTGAAGTTCAAGCTTCTCGGCATGCTGAGGGATGATGCACCCTTATGCCCAGGAGTTTGAGAGGCTTTGGCAACAAAGTGAGATCTATCTCAAAAAAGAAATGGGGACCCAGCTTAAATCAATGCACATGGTAGTTGTTTAATAACTGCAGTTCCCCCTTTTTTTCTTGGTCCAGTTTCCAGGATCCCTACCTTCCTCGTGCAGACAGATTCTAAGCAGGAGAGGATCTTCCAGCAACTGGTGCAAATGAAGGCTGAACTCTGTGAGTGAACAGAGACCAAAGGCCTCGGGGCCTTGGGCAATCTTTATGTGGGTCAATTTGTTTGAGTCCTCAGACATCGTTGACCCTCAGTCTCTTCCTCTGAATTAGCACTTGGTATTTATAGGGGTTATGCAAAGAGCAAGCACCAAATATTCACAGGAACCATTTACAAAGTAGACACTCAGTGCTCACAAAGGCCATGAGCCCATCCCCTGGCCTCTGTTCTGAGCTCTAAGCCCCTGCTTCTCCTGTCTGGAGGAAGTGGGTCTAGGACTCTGGAGTTTGCCTAGAGTTGCAAAGGCAAAAGAAAATGTTTCATGTAAGAAAATGAAAGTCAAAGAAAATAGTTCACCAATGTGTTGTGTCAAAGGGAGGGCCCCGACGCTGGAGAGCTTCAAGGCTAAGCAGGCACAGGGACACGGGCATTCAGGAGTGAGTCAATCCTAACCCACTTCCCCAACAGCCCGTCTGTGTCGCCCCTGCCCCTGGGACTGGACGTTCCTCCTAGGAAACTGTTACTTCTTCTCCAAGTCCCAGCGGAACTGGAACAATGCTATTCAGGCTTGCCAGGAAGTGGAGGCTGAACTAGTCATCATCGAAAGTGATGAAGAACAGGTACATCTGCTGGGACGTCATGCTGGTCTGGTCTGTGCACCTGGCTCCTGATGACCTGGGATTAAGACAATGTGCCAGATTTGTGTGAGGAAAAGAAGAAAGGATTAGAAATGCGGGGATCCAAAGCCCTTGGCATAGAATCATGTGCTAAACATTTGTGAGTGTTTGGGGTACACCTGAAATGCAGTAGGTATCATCCATGTGCTGGTCAGTATTTAGTCACCTGCTCTCTGGGAAACAAAGTCCTGGTGTACAGGCTAATTAGATAGATCAGGAGACAAAGGTGCTTGCCACTAAGTCTCACAGCCTGAGTTCAATTTGTAGGACCCATATAGTAAAATGGGACAACTATTATAAGCTGTCCTCTGACAGACATACCTGGACTGTGGCATATGCATGGCCAAAAACAGACATATAAGTAGACATAATTAAAATAAAAAATAAGTGTTGGTGTGGGACTGCATCACAAGCTTAAGGACCTGAGTTCAAATCCATAGAAAAAGGATAAATGGGAAGAGATGGCTCAGTAGTTGAAGGCGCCTGCTTCCAAGTCCAGCAACCTGAGTTTGATCCCCAGAACTTCCATGTTGAAAAGAGAGAACAACCCCCTAAGTTGTCCTCTCACCTCTACATAAGTTCTATACCATGCATACCCACATATACATACGCACATACACATATACATATAGGTAAACACATACATAAATAGACACACAATCCTCATACATAACATGCTTGCCAATTCTCCAGGTATAAATATTCTCACCATGGATAATATCAAATTTATAATGGGATGTCACTGAAGAAGTAAAAAGAAGATGTATACATCATAAGCAACCATGAGTTTGTATGATCTGTTTCCAGCACATTAAAGGTAGTCAGGAGGAAATTCTATAGACTTACTCGGAATTCTTAGGAGAGATCATGCAACATTAGTAGGTATGTGTGGAGAGGCCAGCTAGTGTACTTCCTTTTTAAAATATGATGTTATTTTTTAGACTGGGTCTTACCCTGTAGCCCTAGCTGGCCTGGAACTCACAGAGATCCTGTGGAGTTCTAAGGCATGTGCCTCTATGTCCAGCCAGTTAGGTACCACTCTGTGCCAAAAATGCATGTGACCATAGTCTGCAGATGTAAAAATAGCTGATATCATCTAACCACACATGAGTGCTCACAGCCTGATAGAGAGGAAGGGGAAAGATCAGACTGTAAGTAGAACTTTTGCAAGAGTTTGGGGAGGCTCAAGATCAAAGTGTGGAAAGAGAGAGATCTATCTCTGTGATGCTCCTCTTCTCCTCCCTCTAGACCTTCCTGCAGCAGACGTCTAAGGCTAAAGGACTAACCTGGATGGGGCTGTCAGACCTGAAGAAGGAAGCCACGTGGCTCTGGGTAGACGGCTCCCCTTTGTCATCCAGGTAGATCCAGGGAAAGGGGAACATTCTGTAGGGTGGAGTATAAACAGGTCTTTGATGCTCTGACTTGAGCTGTCGTGGGGGCTCACCGGCTTCTCCCTGGCCCCTTAGGAATACCAGCTGCCCACATTTTTCCCCAGGAAATCAGCAAGGGAAGCTTCCCTGGGGGTGTGGATTTTAAAAGAAAATACAAAATAAAGTAAGACCACCTGGGAGGGGACTATTCCCATGGGAAGATAGCATGTTGGGTTGGGCATATAAGTGTGTTTATACAGGAGCATGATGGAGCCATGGGTCCAATCCCCAGTACTGCAAAATCTGGCGTGATGGTCCATGCACTTGGAAGGAATCAGGAGAAGGATCAGAAGTTCATTGTTATTTGCAGCTACATACTGAGTTCTGAGTCAGCCTGGACTACATGAGACCCTGTTTCAAAAAGTTTTTCAAAAGTAAAATAAAAAGGAAGGAAAGGGGGAGGAAGGGGAAAGAAGGGGGAAGAGGATGAGGAGGAAGTGAAAATGGGAGAGAAAGGCAAAGATAGCTTAAAAGTAGTTTATAAAGATGCTCCCAGATCCCACAGCACAAAGAGAGATCATAGGGAAGAACCACAATAAGTCACAATATAAGGGAAGGGCACACTATGGAAAGAGTCTTTACTTTGATGTTCATGCAGAGGAACAGAAGGACAGGCTTAGCACCTATTTACCATTTCAGGGCCCTGTCTCCTAGCTGTCTGGTGCTTGGCATGGGGCAGGTACATTGTAGTCCAGTTGCAAGAACCCAGTAAGGAGGGTGGAGCCCAGATTGGTTGGCTTATATCCGAAAATCAAACTCTTTCAATATAAAACATTACTAGAGTCAGAATCTAAAGCCAACTGAACCAGGCATGTCCCTGGGTTCAGAACAAGACCGGTGCCCCATATGCATTCTGGGGGAGGTGAGACATTGAGTTCCAGAAAGCAAAGAACACGGTCCACAGCATTGCTACTGGAGAACACTGACATTTTGTTGGCTGACTATTCAGATTCCAGAAGTATTGGAATAAAGGGGAACCCAACAACATTGGGGAAGAAGACTGTGTGGAATTTGCTGGGGATGGCTGGAATGACTCCAAATGTGAACTCCAGAAGTTCTGGATCTGCAAGAAGTCTGCAATCCCGTGCACTGCCAACTGAGAGCCAGCTCATCCCAGCTTCTGCTTCCATGCTCTTCTGCCAGGTGGATGGACATGGCTCACATTGTGCTAGCTCCTCTCCCTGCCTTTGGCCTCATGCTGGCAACAGCATTGAGATTCCTCATCCTCTGTGTGTATCCTCATTTCATTTCTGTTGCTGTGATAAAAATGTTCTGATGAAAAGCACCATAAGAAAGAAAAGAATTTATTTTACTTTACATTCCAGGTAATAGTCCATAACTTCAGGGTGGTTAGGAGGGCGGAAGCTTGAGACAACTGGTCACCTCACATCAACAGTCAGGAACAAACAGAATGCATGCCATATATGCTTACTCACTCGCTTGTTTATGCCCAGCTCAACTTCCCCACTCATACAGTTTAGGACACCACCCTAGAAAATGGTGTCAGCCACAATGGGCTGGACATCCCAACAGATGTCAACTAATTAAGACAATCGAGCACACACACATGTTCACAGGCCAACCTAATATAGAAAATCCCTCATTGAGACTCTTCCCATGTGACTCTAGGTCATGTTAGGTTTACAATTAAAGCTTAACTGTCAGAATGGGACTGGATCTCTGGCTTACGTACGGGTTTCATCTCTTAGAGCTCATAATTGTCCCCCACCCTAATATTTCAACATAGATGTGGGATGCATTCAAACCTGTGTGTTTTCTGTTAATTTGCTCTGTCTTTCTTGCTGAGGTAAGAGGAATGTGTGTGTGTGTGTGTGTGTGTGTGTGTGTGTGTGTGTGTGATAAGTCCACAGAAGAACCCCCCCAAAAGGAAACACAAGCTATTACCAAAAATGATGGGAAATATTGATCATTGGTCATTAATATCCCTTAATATCAATGGACTATGATAAGACACACCCTAACATGATGGATACAAAAACAGAAGCCATTCTTCTGCACACAAGAAATGCATCTCAACTTTAAAGACAAACACAGGCTCAGAGTAAAAGGTTGGGAAAAGACTTTCCACTCAAATGGCTCTAAGAGATAAGCTGGTGTAGTCATTTTAATATCTAACAAAATAGACTTTAAATTAAAATCAATAAAAAGAGACCAGGAAGGTCACTACTCATCTCAGGAAAAATTCACCAGGATGAAATCTCAATCCTGAATATCTATGCCCCTAACACAAGGGCACCTATATATGTAAAAGAAACACTTCTAAAGCTTAAATGCCATATCAAACCTGACACACTAATAGTGGGAGACCTCAATACCCCACTTTCACCTTTGGATAAGTCAACCAGGTAGAAACTCAACAGAGAAATAAGGGATCTAGCAGAAGTTATGACCCAAAAGGATTAGTAGATATATACCAAACCCTCCACCCAAACAAAAAGGAATATACATATTTCACAGCACCACATGGAACTTTTTCTAAAATTGACCACATACTAGTTCATAAAGCAAATATCAACAGGTACAAAAAAATGGGTATAACTCCTTGTACCATTTCAGATCACCATGATCTAAAGTTAGAGTTCAACAACATCAGGAATCACAGAAAGCCTACCAACTCATGGAAACTAAACATCATTCAGCTGAACCTCCTCTGGGTCAAGGAAGAAATTAAGAAAGAAATCAACGACTTCCTAGAATTTAATAAAAATGAATTCACAACATATCCCAACTTATGGGACACAATGAAAGCAGTCTTAAGGGGAAAATTCATAGCTCTAGATGCCTACATGAAAAGACTAGAGAAATCTCACACAAGAGAACTATCAGCACAGCTGAGGGTCCTAGAACAGTTAGAAGCAAACTCACCTAGAAGGAATAGACAGCAGGAAATAATCAAACTGAGAGCTGAAATCAACACAACTGAAACAAAAAGAACAATACAAGAAATCAATGAATGACAGAGTTTGTTCTTTGAGAAAGTCATCAAGATAGATAAACCCTTATCCAAACCAACAAAAAGCAGACAGAAAATATCCAAATCAAAAAAATCAGAAATGAAAAGGAGGACATAACAACAGACCCTCAGGAAATCTAGAGAATTATCAGGTCATACTTTGAAAATCTATACTTCACAAAAACA
This sequence comes from Sigmodon hispidus, assembly GCA_004025045.1. Taxonomy (NCBI): domain Eukaryota; kingdom Metazoa; phylum Chordata; class Mammalia; order Rodentia; family Cricetidae; genus Sigmodon; species Sigmodon hispidus. Next base: position 54,399 of record PVIH01005080.1, read on the forward strand.
GAAAACCTAGAAGAAATGGACAGCTTTCTGGACAGGTACCATTTACCAAAATTAAATCAAGATCAGATTAAAGACCTAAACAGTCCTATAACACCAAAGGAAATTGAAGCTGTCATTAAAAGTCTCCCAAATAAAAAAAGGCCAGGCCCATATGGTTTCAGTGCAGAGTTCTACCAGACATTTAAAGAAAAACTAATACCAATATTCCTCAAACTGTTTCATACAGTAGAAATCAAAGGAATATTGCCAAACTCTTTTTATGAGGCCACAATAACCTTGATACCCAAGCCATTCAAAGATGCAACAAAGAAAGAGAATTTCAGACTAATTTCCCTCATGAACATTGAAGCAAAAATTCTCAACAAAATTCTGGCAAACCGAATCCAACAACATATAAAAAAGTGATTCACCATGATCAAGTAGGCTTCATCTCAGAAATGCAGGGATGGTTCAACATAGGAAAACTGTAAATGTCATCTATCATATAAACATATTGAAGGAAAAAAACCACATGATCATTTCCTTAGATGCTGAAAAAGACTTTGACAACAATCCAACATGCCTTTATGATAAAATTCCTGGAGATATCAGGAATACAGGGAAAATACCTAAATATAATAAAGGCAATTTACAAAAGCCAATGGCCAACATCAAATTAATGGAGAAAAACTCAAAGTAATCCCACTAAAATCAGGAACTAGACAAGGATGTCCTCTCTCCCCTTATCTATTCAACATAGTTCTCGAAGTTTTAGCTAAAGCAATAAGAGAATGAAAGGAGATTAAAGGGATACAAATTGGAAAAGAAGAAGTGAAACTATCTCTAATTGCAGATGATATGATTGTATACATAAGTGACCCATAAAATTCTACCAGGAAACTTCTACAGAGGATAAACACCTTCAGCAATGTAGCAGGATACAAGATTAACTCCAAGAAATCATTAGCCCTTCTATACACTAAAAGGGCTTAAAAAGAAATAAGGGTAACATCACCCTTTATAATAGCTGCAAATTGCATTAAATACTTCAGTGTAACTATAACCAAAGAAGTATCAGATATTTTGACAGAAATTTTAAATGTCTGAAGAAAAAAATTGAAGAGGATATCAGAAAATGGAAAGATCTCCCACATTCCTGCATAGGTAGGATCAACATAGTGAAAATGGCAATTCTACCAAAAGCAATCTATAGATTCAATGCAATTCCCATCAAAATCCCAACACATTTTTTTACATACCTTAAAAAAATACTCAATTTTATTTGGAGTAACAGGAAAGCCAGGATTGCCAAAACAATTTTGCTCAACTAAAGAACCTCAGGAGGCATCAACATCCCTGACTTCGAATTATACTATAGAGCTACAGTAATATAAACAGCTTGGTACTGGCATAAAAACAGACTTGTGGATCAATGGAATTGAATTGTAGACCCAGACATTAACCCACACACCTATAAACACTTGATTTTTGACAAAGAGGCCAAAAATATTCAATGGAAGAAAGATAGTCTTCAACAAATGTTGTTGGCATAACTGGATGGTAGTGTGTAGAAAAATGAAAATAGATCCAAACCTATCGCCTTGCACAAAACTCAAATCCAAGTGGATCAAAGACCTCAACATAAACCCAGCCACACTAAACTTGATAGAAAAGAAAGTGGGAAATACCCTCCAACGCACTGGCACTGGTGACCACTTCCTAAATATAACACCAGTGGCACAGACACTAAGAACAACAATCAATAAGTGGGACCTCCTGAAACTGAGAAGCTTCTGTAAGGCCAAGGACACAGTCAATAAGACAAAATGACACCCTACAGAATGGGAAAAGATTTTTACCAACCCTACAAGTGACAGAGGATTTACCTCTAAAATATATAGAGAACTCAAGAAACTAGAGCCCAAAACCCTTAATAACCCAACTTAAAAAATGGGGTTTATAAAACTAAAAAGGGAATTCTCAGCAAAAGAATTAAAAATGGCTGAAAGGCACTTGAAAAAATGCTCAACATCTTTAGCCATCAGAGAAATACAAATCAAAATAACTTTGAGATACCACCTTACACCTGTCAGAATGGCTAAGATTAAAAACACAGATGACAGTCTATGCTGGGGAGGTTGCAGAGCAAAAGGAACACTCCTCCATTGTTGGTGGGAGTGTAAACTTGTTCAACCACTCTGGAATGCAGTATGGCAGTTTCTCAGAAAACTGGGAATCAATCTCCCCAAGATCCAGCAATACCACTCTTAGTCATATACCCTAAAGACGCACATTCGCACCCCAAAAGCATTAGCTCAACTATGTTCATAGAAGCATTATTAGCTATTATTAATAGCAAGAACATAGAAACAACCTAGATGCCCCTCAAATGAGGAATGGATTAACAAGCTGTGGTATATCTACACAATGGAGTACTACTCAGCAGTAAGAAAAATAGTATTCTAAAATTTGCAGGCAAATGGATGGAAATGGAGAATATGCTTCTGAGCGAGGTATTACAATCCCAGAAAGAGAAGCAGGGGATGTACTCACTCATTAGTGGACTTTAAACAAAAAGCAAAGCACATCCAAGCTGCAAACCACAAACACCGAACAGCTTGGGATCTGAAACACCTTTGACTGGCACCTTGGAGCCCACTTCTTCCAGAGGAACACCTGACCCAGTCTTGATGTTGGGGTAAGGAAAGTGAATCTGCCTGGAGTGGATGCTGAACTAAGCTCCCTTGGGACCTTGGGACCTCCTGCCCTTGCTGGGGAGGAGATAAGGAGATGGGGATAAGAGAGAGTGACTGGGAAGGGTGGGAGGTGGAAGGGAGTTTGAACAAGGGGACACATGGATAAAAAATGAGACTTTATTCATAATAAATAAAAAGGTTTATTTTTTAATTCTTTGTATATTCTGGATATTAATCTATAGAATGTATAGCTGGTGAGAATTTTCTCCTTCTGTAATCTGCTCCCTAATTCTGTAACAACTTCCTTTGATATATAGAAGCTTTGGATTTTACAAAGTCTCATTTCGCAGTTGTTGGCCTAATTTCCTGACCCACCTGAGTCCTGTATATAGATATAAGTGTACCTCCTTATACTTGTGACCCACCTGAGTCCTGTATATAGATATAAGTGTACCTCCCTATACTTGTGACCCACCTGAGTCCTGAGTATATACATATATATATATGTGTGTGTGTGTGTGTGTGTGTGTTTACCCCTCCCTATACCTGAGTCCTGGTGTCCTAGTACATAGGTATATTCCTCCCTATACCTGAGTCCTGGTGTCCTAGTACATAGGTATATTCCTCCCTATACCCGTGTTCTTAAAATCACTCCCTACTTTTTTTTCCCCTTGGTCAGCTTTAGAGTTTCAGGTCTTATGCTGAGGTCCATGGTCCATTTGAAATTTAGTTTTGTGCAGAATGAGAAATAAGGACTTAGTTTCCTTCTTCTGCATATGCAAACCCAGTTTGATCAGCACCATTTGATGAGGAGGTTGTATTGTATTGTTGGTCTTTTGTCAAAAACTCAAATGGCCATAGAAGTATGAAATTATAACTCAGTGTTCTATTCTATTTTGTGTGTGTGTGTGTGTGTGTGTGTGTGTATGTGTGTGTGTGTGTGCCAGTACCATGGTATTTTTTTTATTACTATGGCTGAAACAGCAATAACTGAGGCCCGTCCTGTAAGAACCTCTATTAACAAGTTCTTTAATTTACCCAGAAGATGTCTGTAAATCTAATTTGCCAGCATCTCACACAATCTGTTGAGACCTACAGCTGTGGCTGTGGTCATGATGCTGGTCATGGTTGGAGTATCAGTAATCAGACCCTTAAAATTGTTGGAAATCATATTTAGAAATTAGTTTGACAACATGACCATTGCATATTGGTCATATGCAAAACATCAAAAGTAGGTTTTCCTATTGTTAGTAGGTATTCTCAGGGTCTATGACCTCCCTCACTATAGATTTTAACAAGATTTATAGTGCCAATCATAAATTCCTCCCTAAAGAAGAGGCCTCAATATAGTAAGAAATAGTTGGTTACTCCCATAACAGTCATGCATCTATTACACAAGTAGGCACATCTTTAAAAAAGAAAGTAACTTTTTAAAATTTTGTATGTGTTGGGGTGTGTGCATGTGAGTTCAGGTGCTGTGCTGGCCAGAGGTGTCAGATCCCCTGGAGGTGCCTGTCATGGGAGTTGAATTCAGATCCTCTGTAAGAACAGTGTAACATTCTTAACCACTAAGCATCTCTCTACCCCAAGGCACATCTACCTTTTATAAAGTCAACACTGATACATTTGACATTATTATCACATTTTACACATGTAGGAAATCAACATTAGAGAATCCTGAATAAAAGGCATATGAGAAGTCTGAATTGTATGTTGGCATAATGCTATAAATCTCTAATTAGATTGGGAGCAGAAGTTCTCAGAAGGAAAAAAAAGCAGCACTTATGTTAAAGATATGATATTTATATTCAACTATAACTTGACAAACCCAGAGGCACAAAGGATTGTCTACATTCTATTGATCTGTGGGCATGTCTGTGGGAGATTGTGTTAATAAGTAATTGATATGGAAAAACCCAGCTCACCATGGGTGGCACATTCCCTAGTCAGGGATCCTAAACTCTATAAAACTGTGAAAACTGAGCCAAGTACGGACAAGTAATCCAGGATAATGTATTCACCTCCCTTCCTGACTATGGATGTGATGTGACAGCTGCTCAGGCCCTTGCCCAATGAGTTCCTTGTAATGATGAACTTTAACCTGGAAGTGTAATGTGAAATTAATCCTCTCGATCCTAGACTGCTTTTTGTTCTTGTCTTTTTTTTTTTTTTATCAAAACAACACAATCAAAACTAGAACAAATGATAAATAACTGAGCTTCAAAACTGTAGAGACTTAAAATGGTACAGATCAGAGCCAAAAAATACTCAGCCATGTTTAGTTTCCCTGAGAGCCATTGTTTCTTACCTCTGCCTCTGATCTACCAAAGCTTTTCAAATGTATTCTTAGAGACCACCAGCTTCCCTCAGTCCAAGAGCTAAGAGTGTCACCAAATAACTTCTAATTTGCAGTGGTGGTTTCCCTATTTGACCTGGAATCTACCTACCTGTGGTTTCCTTCCTTTTCTTTGTTCTATGACTAGTAAGATCTCATGTGGCCACTTCTACAGAGGAATGTGGTATTTAGGGCAAGCCAAATGTGTGCTCCTGGAACCTGGGCACTCATAGTTGACTCCAGAGAGATAGTATATTCTATTTCCCATTCCCTTCAAGGTGAGAGCTATGTTTTTGAGCCAGCAAAAGTTAACGTAAAATTTTAAGTTCATAAGATAAATACAAGGCCAGAAAATATACTCACTGATCATCGTTCATGTGCATGCTTTCTGGTGCTGAGATTATATCACACATGTAGTACAGTGCAGAGGCTTCCATGCCTACCTAGATATGTACCTATGTCTATACTACACCACTCCAATAAAAATGTCAAATATTCTCATAATATTGAAGTCTTTTTATACATCAATCACTGGGTCAGTCTCTGTCTTACCCATTAAAGTCAACTCCATTTTAGATTAGTAGCAAAGATCAGGAGCTGGGAAGATGCTCGGTCAGTGGTAAAGCCCATGCGCAGAACACACCATGTATGGAGGGAGCGCCCCTAGATGTGGCTACAAAAATCCGTGCCCACCCATTCTCCTAAAAGGCGACACCACGTGAAAATCTCTCTTTTTCTCTCCTGCTTCTCTCCTTGTAGCTGCCTGGCAACTCTCCTGAATAAAATGTAGTGTGGCGCTGGTAGTGTGTGTGTGTCTATCTCACTCGTGAAACCAACACAATTTCTATGGGCTTCTTTGTTACTCATGAAAACTAGTCCAGTTTGGTAGAACAACAACAAAAGTATGTAGCCTTTTTTCACTCAATATGTGTTGACCATTAGGAAAAACGTTCCCCCTTTGGGACGATTTTATTCTCCTCCTTTTACAATGAGGACTGTAGAGTCAGATCACCCATGTTCAATTTGTTCAAATGCCAGATCACCATAAAATAGCTGTGTGACTATGGGCCTGTTATATAATCTGAAGAAATGGAAAGCAGATCATGTGCTACAACAGAGGGGTAAAATGGGTACATCTGCAGCAGGCGCTGCATTAATAGGAGTATGGTGATTCCATCGAAACACCAAAGTCAGCAGAAATCACAGTGAGTCAGGATGCCAGCAAAGTGTCAAAGCACAAGTTAGCTTGGGCAGGGCCACCAGCACAAGTAGAAAGGGCATAGCAAAGCATGTATTCTCTACAACCTATTAGCTTCGATAAAGGAATCTGTAAAAAAAATTGTCACATAAATGGACCAGACCTTCTGCTACACAATCCAAACCTCCCAAACCTCTTCCTAAAAATTTCTGTATAATCTGGCACCAAATGTGTTGTGTCAGGGGTGCAGTCCCTTCCTTTAAGCTCTTCCACACTCACATTCGGTTCCTTTTTCTCCTCCCATCAGAATATCTAGGAAGTAGGCATCAGGGGACAGCAAATAAAAGCCGTGATCTCTGGCAGTTCCAGGCACAAAGCAAGAACAGGGACCATGAGCAACACCATGGAATCAAGCGTACAGCAACTAGACTCCCCAGGTAAGGATGGTGTGGGACTGGGATCTCAGTAAGGGAGTCTTGGTTGAGCCTGTCCAAGGCTCTGACTAGCGTTCTGTTCCTACAGAGGATGGAGAGTACTTAATCAGAGGCACCAAGTATTCTTTTCTCGGCTCTGGATTAAGATTAAAATTTGGAATCAAAAGTTTTGCAGGTACAGCAATGATGAGGGGCTGAGGGAAAGTAGATAGCCCTTCTCAGAAATGCATCCTGGGAAATTGAAGTCAGGACCCTAAACTTCTCAGTCCTGGGGAGACGGATGTGGGGGTGGTATCCTGGGCCATAAGAAAGTGGAGGCAGAGAGTCCATACTCATGTCCCCTACAGGAGGAGGTTGGTGGTGGTAAGTCTGTCCTGGGGCCAGGCTGAGACAGGGACCCTGCAATTCTGATACCGCTACCTTCTCTCCTGCAGAGTCTCTGAGGCACAGGTGCAACCCCTTGGTCCTGCAGCTGCTCTCCTTCCTGTTCTTGGCTGGGCTCCTGCTCATCGTTCTTATCCTAGGTCAGGCACCTGGAGGGCTCAGCTATCTGATATAGGGCCTGTAGGGGGAAATGGGGTTACAAATTAGTAACGCAACCTTCAGTGGTCTCTAGGAATTTCTCAGAGACTCCTCCCTCATCTCTGCTGTAGAGGAAGTACACCGAGAAGTGCTGTGGCTCCATTCCTAGTGGTTTACCCTTCTCTGAGTGTCTAGCTTCCTGGCCTTTATATGTTATTAACCCAGGACTGGAGATTTGGCTGTTTTTGCAAAAGACTTGGGTTTGGTTTCCAGCATACACATGGTGGTTCACAATCATTTATAACTCCAGTTCTAGGGTTATAGATACCCTCTTCTGACCACCTTGGTGTCAGACAAGCACCTGGTGTATATACATACACACATGCACAAAATTCATACACATAATCAAAACAATGTTTAAAGATATTAGGCAGAAATTGTTCTAGACACAAGTGGAAGCATGTGCCTGGAATATTACCTACTTGTGAAGCTGAGATAGCGTGAGGACTTATGCCCAGGAGAAATCACTGACAACATAATGAGACTCATCCTTAAAAAAATGACACAGTGTCCCAAGGGACCCAGGGCAGGCAATGGCAAAAAGTAGGATTTAATAACCAAAAGGATTTTCTTTCTTTTGTTCATTTTTTGGCTAAGTCTCAAAGGTCCCCAGCTCCCAGGGTCAGGACAAAATCTACAAGGAGCTCATGCAGCTAAAGACTGAAGTACATGGTGAGTGACCAGAAACAAGGGATCCAGGGCCTCAGGTCTGTGGAAGAGAAGCCAAGTTCCTTTAGTCATCAGGCCTCTTTGAGCCTCAATTTCCTTCTCTGTAAATTGAGATCACAATGTAACACGGAGAATGAAGCTGGTATTACAGGGCCATGCATATAGAAGTCACTCAGTGTTCAAAGGAACTGTGTGCAGAATAAGCAATGTTTACAGGAACCATTCACACAAAAGACATTCAATGTTCAAAGGGGTGGTGCACACAGTAGGCACACAATGTTCACAGAGACTATCCACACAGTAAGCACTCGGTATTCACAGGAGTCTTGCACGAAGAGGGCATTCAGTGTTAACAAGGGCCAAACACATCATGGGCACTCTAAGCTCACAGAGGCTGTGCACACGGTAAGCACTCAGTCAAGCGAGTCCTTACCTCAAGGCCTCTACTTCTCTGTGTCTGGATAAGATGGGCTCAGGTCTTCTAGATTCTTCTGGGTGAAGGAAAGGATAAGGAAACAGATGGGGAAGGGCTCCACAGAGTGCCATGGTGAGGAAGCATCCTGAATCTAGAGACCTTAAAGGTTGTAGAGAAACGGGAACATGGGCTTCTAAGTATGCTCATCTGATCTTTCTGGCTCAACAGATGGTTTGTGTCAACCCTGCCCCAGGGACTGGGTGTTTTTCAATGGAAAATGTTACTTCTTCTCCAAATCCCAACGAAACTGGTACGACTCCATCACTGCCTGCAAGGAAATGGGAGCCCAACTGGTCATCATAGAGACTGATGAAGAGCAGGTACATGGGTGGGACACCACCCTTGTCTGGAGCACGCATCTGGCTGTGGTCACCTGGGAGTGAGACCATTTGCCAGATAAGAATGAGTAAGATGGTTCTCTTTCTACTTAAAAAAGGGAAGAGTACGAATGAGAGGTTCCAAGTACTCTCCGAGAAGCCACACACAAGACTTGAACATTTCTGAATGCTTTGCAGAAGCCTAAATTGTAATTGCTATCCTGTGTGCTGGGCAGTATTAAACCCCTTCCTCACCAAGGGACAGATTTCCTGCTAGAATAGAAACTAGGGAGATGTCTGTCAGGAAGGTGCTGTACAAGGACTGTAGCTTAAAACCACATTTGAAAGCTGGTCATGGGGTTTGGGGCACCATCTCAATGGGTAAAAGTGCTTGCTGCTTAGGCATGAAGACCGGAATTAGGAGCCTCAGAATCCATGGGGAAAAAAACTAAGCATGGTCACAATGTTTGGCATGAGACCTGCAGACAAGAGGATCCTTAGGGCTTGCTGACTGTCAGCCTAGCTCCAAGCCCAGTAAGAAATCTTTACTCGAGAACTAACTGGAAAGCAATACAGCAGGATGCCTAGTATCTTATGGCTCTGCATGTGCACTCACAATTGAATTTTTATGTGCATACCACACACACACACACACACACACACACACACTTCTCAATAACTCTTTCTGAATTCATCTCTCATCTCCTCTGAACTTCATGCTCCCTCTCTTTTTAAATATCCCACTAAGTACAATTATGTTGCCCACATACTCAAGGACATGGGGACATCTACTAAAGCTTGGTCAGCCTACCATTTTTAAAGAAAGCTGACTTTTCCTCTTCCTCCCGAAGCCATCAAGTATCCTAGTACCTCACGAACATCTCCCCTCTCATGCTGTAATGTTAACAAGCTTGCACTTGTGTGGGCAACCATACCTGCTGGGAGCAAGTTCCTTAGTGCAGCAGTCCAGAAGGCCTCCCCAACCTCTGGCTCTTACCATTTTTCTGTCTCCTCTTCCATAATGCTCACAGAGCCTTGAGGCTGGGTATCATACAGATGTCCCATCTGTATGCGCATTTCATAGACACTTACTCCCTGTACTTTGACCAGTCATGAGATTCTGTCTTAGCCACCATGCACTACACAAAGAAACTTCTCTGATGGGGGTGAGAGTTACACTGATCTATTGGTGTAGTAGACATGAATTGAGCAAAATAATAGTAATAGTTTTACTCCTGGGACCTATCCACTCTCAACCATGGGTTCTTGGACAAATTTAGAGTACCAAGCATGTGCTTCCTCTTGTGCAGTGGGCCTTAAATCCAAGCAGAAAGCAGTTTGTCACCCCATAGCATTCGTGCTATCATTGCACCTATGGGTATGTCTTGCCAGGCTGGTTATTAGTACAGCTAATGGTCTTCACTACTGGGTAAAACTGTTGTTGGTTTCTCTCCCCAGTAGCTTATGTAGTCCTTTTGGGTATTTGAAAGCTAGTAGATCCCACCTTTAATGCCTGTACTAGGAAGGTAAAGACAACATATATATGAGTCTGCTTGATTTGGTGAACTACAGTTCCAATGAGAAATTTATCTCAAAAAATAGTATAGGGCAACTGAAGAAGGCACCAAATGCTGACCTCTGACCTCCATATCCATTTGCACATACATCCACACTCACTTATGGACACAAATATACATACAAATACTACATGCAAAAAAAAAAAGCAGCCTCAATGTATAGTGCTTTCTGTTTCCTTGGTGTTTATCCTCATCGATGGATCATCACCCAGTGCAGAACTGGACAGAGCTGGTATGCATCTTGAGCAGCCATGAACTGGTACGAATGCTTTTATCACGTTAAAACTAGTCACGAGTGAATTACAACAGGCATTCTCAGAACTCCCAAGACAGACAAACTTGCAGTATTGCTAAGTATGTTGGAAGGAAAGCCAGCTATGTGTCATAGTCTATCTGCCTTTAAGATACATGCATGAACATCAAGTTGAGGCAGGACCCAGGACCAAGCTCCTCCTCTGCATCGTGGCTGGGCTGAGGTTATTCGGCATGAGGGACAGGTTCCTGCCTCTACTTGACATGTCATGCTTTGTTCAAGCCCATTGAGAGCCTGTCTCTTTATGAATGGAGATGGAGAAGTGGATGGGGAGGAGGGTAGATGGAAGGTGGAGGAAGGACTGGGAAGAGAGGAGGAAGAAGAAACTGTGGTTGGTAAGTAAAATAAATTTAAAAATGTTAATAAAATAAATGTAAAAACAAACAAATGAAAAAGATGCATATGCAATCAGCTGAAATCACCTAGGTGTCCATGAGTGACCATGGCCCTATATAACAGAAGGTGGAAGGTCAGATTGAAAGTAGAACTTTCTGCAAGAGTTCAGGGAGATAAACGTTCTCCTCTTTAGGCTTTTCCTCTTCCCCTCCAGAGCTTCCTGCAGCAGACTTCGAAGGTTAAAGGACCAACCTGGATGGGGTTGTCAGACCTGCATAATGAAGCCACCTGGCACTGGGTGGATGGCTCATCTCTGTCTCCCAGGTTGGTCCAGAAGGAAAGCTACACTCAGTACAGTGGTATGGGTGTCTCTGACACTCTGATTTGAGCTGTCTTGGGGGCTCACCCCCTCTCCCTGTTCCCTTAGGAATAAAAGCTGCCCACATTTGCTGATGGAAGGAGGTCTTCCTACCTATGCACAGACAGAATAGCAGCAAATCTCACCAGGAAAGCAACAAGAGAAGCTTGGGGGGCATTAATGTGGGGTATTAATAGAAAATACAAAATAAAGAAAAGCACCTGTGAGGGGACTAATACCTAGGAAAAGATTAGGTTAGCTGCTTATTGAATGTCTCCCTGACATGCATAAAGCCCCTACTCTGTGCCCAGCACCATGCACCAAGTGTAGTGTTACATGCCCACAACCCCAGAACCCCAGAGACAGAAAATCAGAAGTTTGAGTTTATTATTAGCTACAAAGTGAGTTAGAGACCAGCCTGGGCTATGAGAGAGAGAGAGACACAGAGAGAGAGAGAGAGAGAGAGAGAGAGAGAGAGAGAGAGAGAGAGAGAGAGAGAGAGAGAGAGAAAGAGAGAGAGAGAGGATAAAAGGAAAGAAAGGAGGAGGTCACATGCATCGAGAAAGGATATGAAGGCACTCAACTAAAAGTGTGGTTTGTAGCATGCCATTGGGGCAGATGAATGTTCTGTAGATTGGCATCTAAGTCTTCTCTCTTTCTCTGTCATCCATCACTGAAGGAAGCCAGAACAGGAACTCAAACAGGGTGAGAACCTGGAGGCAGGAGTTGCAGAGGCTATGAATGAGTGCTGCTTACTGGCTTGCTCCTGATGCCTTACTTAGCCTGCTTTCTTATAGAACCCAAGATCATCAGCCTAGGGATGATTCTATCCACAATGAATTGGGTCCTCCCTCATCAATCACAGATTAAGAAATTGTCCCACAAGCTTGCCCACAGCCCATCTTAATGAAGCATTTTATCAATTTAGGCTCCCTTGTCTTCCATGACTCTAGCCTGTGTCTAATTGACATTAAACTAGCCAGCACACAGTCCCTTTCTTGCAGGGAAGTCAAGGCAGAAATTTGAAACAGTAGATCATGTCCACAGTCAACAGCAAAAAGAGAGGATGGCTATGTTCCTTGACTCATTTCAGGTACCAGGCAATGAAATGATGACACCACATTCAGGTGTTTTCCCATCTCACTTAATCCAATTTTTAAAATCCCTCATAGATATTTCCACAGGCCAGTGTAATCTAGACAATGTCTCATTGAGACTCTATTCACATTATTCTATATTGTGCCAACTTGACAATTAAAACTAACTGTCACAACTAACTTTGCAGCTTTGTTCAATATTGGAATAGAGGGGAGCCCAACAATGTTGGGGAAGAAGATTGTGCGGAGTTCTCTGGGGATGGCTGGAATGATCTCAAATGTGATGCGCTACGTTTCTGGATCTGTAAGAAAGCTTTAACTTCATCATGCACCATCAAATGAAAGCCAGTTCAACTCAGCCTCCACATCCCAAACTCTAATACCAAGTGGATGAATTCAACTTATGTCTGTGCCCTTTCTCCTTGTCTGTTGGCCTTGAGAGGTTAATAAAAGTGTCTATTCTTCTCTATCAGATTCCTCATCTTCCATGGGCTTGGACCACTGCTTCCTTCCAATTCTGCTTCCAAGGTGGGGATTGGTTCATGTTTCCTGTGGTGGGACTGTTCTTTATATGTAGTGAATATTATTTTGTAAATAAAGGAGCTGTTTGGGCCTGTGTGGAGCACTGTAGAAGTGGGTGGAGGGATCAGAGGAGAGACAGGTGGAAGGAGGGTTTAAATGTTTTTTTTTTAATTTGAATTTGTTTACTGTGAATTTTTAATCATTTTTTAACTAGAAGAGTTTTAAAATATTAGTATTGTTTTGATTGCTGACCTTGCTTCTTTTGGTGACTTTTTAACATGGCGGAGGTATCGGACTTAAAAAAGTGTTATCAAAAAACTGTTTTTGACTTTTTTGTTTAATATAAACAGAAACTTTGAATTAATTATATTTATATTGAATCTTTTGTGAGACATATGGGTTTAAGCTGCCTGTTGCAGACATACTATTTTTAAATTTAAGCCTGAACGTTGTGTCATTTCTGTACTATGACTTAATTTAGATATATAATTTGGAAAGCCACTTTTGGCTTTGTTTTTGTGTTAAAAAAGTTTTTAAAACATTTTTAGGCTTTATGTGGGTGTTTGTGCCCCATGTTGGGCACCATCTGTTGTAAATAAATTTTTGATGTTGTTTGGGCCAGAGGTCAGACTTGTCTGTGGCAGTTTTCATTTTTTAAAAATGACTTAGATGTCTATATTAATTTTATATTTTTTGGCTTATGTTTTAGGCATATTATTAATATAAATTAATAACCATCTATGATAACCAAACTTATAGTCATGTTAGTTAAATTTTTATATGTATACAAAGATATATTTCAAAGACCTACGAAATGTAACATTTAAAATATTTTAAAAACTTAGACTTTTCTAGACAGTAAGAGACAAGTCTGCTCCTGACAACATCAATATATTTTTTTAAAAAATAAGAGGCATTAAAAAAACTTTATAAAATTTACTATGTGGCAACAGTTAGCCATTAGACAAAAAAAAAAAAACTGTTCTTATATTGGCTACTTAATAACATGTTATATAAAATAGGCATGCAAGTTCCACACACACAAAAAATGACCTCTAAACTTTAATAAAACAAGCCAAGATAGTCCTTCAAGTTCCTGCTTTGCAGAGAAAATTGCCAGGCATTCTTCAAGACATACACAAAAAATGACTAACAAACTATGCCAGATTTCCTACATCACTAAAAGATATACCAGGGACTCTAAGCCTATGGGCTAAAGATAAATGCCCCAACATTACAAAAAAAAAAACCTTTTAAATGACTATCCAGACAGACAGATGTCATCTCTGTCATTTCTAAATTTTAAAAGTTGCTTATACTTTCTGTTTATTTAAATAATATTATATCCTTCTATAGTCTTTAATATAGTTAAAGATTCAAAAACTATAAGCATAGTTTTTCTTAGTTATTTTAAAAATGTATATTAAATATAAAACTTTAAACTCACAAAAATAAAATAGATAATAAATTTTCTTTAATTTTTTAATAAACTAGATATTACAACCATATTCTTGCTTGATAGCTGTTTTATTATATATAATTTTGCTATATTGAAATTAAAACCTTCCTTTTTGATTAGACAAAAAAGTGTGATGGGATTGTTCTCTATATGCAGTGAATATCAGAATTTTATATAATTTATAATGGTGGTGTCTAGGTAAGGCAAAAAGGCTAAGCACCTTGAGACTCTCAAGTATGCATCCTAGAGGTGAGGATGGAGAAGACATTTTTTTCTGACTCATTCTCCATTATTGAGGCCCAGAGGGGGAGGAATTCTGTTAGATCTGGGTCATCACTCGGCTGAGTGGTCCAGCGGGAGGGGAGGCAACGTAACTACTGCTAAGCAGCTCATCAGCTCTTAGGGCAGACATTGGGACAATGTCCAAAACCATGCAAGCCACAACAAGAGTGGATGAACAAATCACACTAGCTATCCCTAGATGCTCATCAGCATCCAGGATAGGCATCAGAGCAAAGCCCAAACCAATGCAAGCCACCCAAAAAAACTCTTCCATTCTTAGGAGTGGACATCAAACCTACACTAACCACTACACACTCCCATAGACACCTATAGTTGGCATCCAATACACTGTCTATAGGAACTCGTCAGCACTCATGATAGGAGTCCAGGGCAGAACCCTGTAAACAAACATCTGCCTTTAAAAGAATGGTGGGCACTGATTTATATAGCCATGAATAGAGGCATGCCCTCTGCATGCAGCATATTCTGGGGAACCATGTTGAGTTTACCATGTAGCCGCTACATGCCAGGAATTCTTATCTCACCCAGTGGTGTGCTAGGAATTCTTACAGTCACTGACTCACAGTTTTCAGAAAAAAAATATTTTACACATTGAAACATCTAACTTTATTCCTTATGAATCATAACTAACTTGTCATAAGAGATAATCAGGAATAAGAATCATCCCTTCTATATAACACATATCCAATCTCATATGATTCTGCCAGGCACTCTAGCACAAAGTAATGATAAAACTGATAAATCATTAATAGGAAACATGCCAGAGGATTCAGAGTTTCATTTTTAAAATCACATCATGGCACTAACTACGGTTTAAAAAAAATATTTCTCAGAGGTGAGCAGATTCTAGCATCTGGACCACCTGTCCAGAGAGTCCCTCTCCAGGACCAGGGTCAATCCCTAGGGTCTGATCTCTGATCTCAGACTCTCCCTAGCAGACAGGAGCTAGGCTTTAAGCTGTAAGGGGCTCCTCCAGTCACCCCTAAAAGAAGGGACCTTTCATGGCTGGGCCTCACTTCCAGGGCAAGCTGTGTAATCAGAGAATGACTGAGGCTTTGAAATTCAGATACCTGTCCAGAACAGAGTCAGAAATAGAGCAGACACCTGCTCAGAGAAGACAGGAGGCACACAAGCCCTCTTACAGCAACTGACTAGGAGCTGACCAATCGTGCACCACTGAAGCCATAGGCAGATGCCAGTGCAAGACTATATATAACAATATAAAGAACAACAAGGCAACACCAGATGAAACTGGTGGTTCTACAACTATAAGACCTGAACAGAGCAATGAAGGGGAAACAGAAGGAAACAACAGCAAAAACAACTTTATGAAGATTATTGAAGCCTTCAAAGAGGATATAAAAAAATTTCCTTAAAGAAATAGAAGAAAATACAAACAAAAAACTGAAAGATATGAACAAAACCTTGAAAGAAAACCAAGAAAAGGAAAACTCAAAAATGAAAAAAAAATCCAGGAACTGAAAACTGAAATAGATGCAATTAAAAAAGGCACAAAATGAGGCAAAGATAGAAATAGAAAACCTGAAGAAAAGAGCTGGAACTATAGATACAAGCATAACCAACAGAATCCAAGAGATGGAAGAGAGAATCTCTGGAGTGAAGACTCAGTAGCAGAAATAGATACATCAGTCAAAGAAAACACTAAAACCAAAAAAGCCGTAACACAAAATGTTTAGGAAATTTGGGACACCATGAAAATACCTAACCTGAGAATAATAGGAATAGAACAAGGAGAAGAATACTAGCTCAAAGGCACAGATAATGTATTTAATAAAATCATAGAAGAAAACTTTCCCAACTTAAAGAAGGAGATGCCTATAAAGATACAAGAAGCTTACAGAACACAAAATAGATTTGACCCCAAAAAAGTCCACTTGCCACATAATAATCAAGCCACAAAACATACAGAACAAAGAAAAACATTTTAAGAGCTGCAAAAGAAAAGGGCCAACTTACATATAAAAGCAGACCCATCAGAATAACACCTGACTATTCAATGAAAATGAAAGCAAGAAGGGCTTGGTCAGAAGTTATACAGACACTAAAAAAGCATGGCTCCCAACCTAAACTACTATACCCAGCAAAACTATCAATCACCATAGATGGAGTAAACAAGACATTCCATGACAAAGTCAGACTGAAACAATACCTATCTACCAATCCGGCCCTCCAAAAAGCATTAGAGGGAAAACTCCAACCTAAGGATCCCAGATACACCCATGAAATCACAAACAATCAATAATCCCACAGAAGAAAAGCTCAGAAAAAGGAAATACATACAAGCTACCACCAAAAATAACAGGAAATATCAATCAGTGGTCACTAATATCACTTACTATCAATGGACTCAATTCACCTATAAAAAGACACTCACTAATAAGATGGATACAAAAACAGAAGCCATCATTCTGTTGCATATAAGTCAAAAGACCTTGGATATATAGACATCCAAAGCAGAAGGGAAAGCTATCCAGAAAAGTTTTTACAAGCAAAGGAATATCTTACCTGTTGGTACCAATCCACTCTACAGGGTAAAATCTCACTGTCTAACAACTATAATCTCTCTATCAGGCCCAGTTCATTATAAATTAAAGTTGGCTTTGGAGTTGGAGTGTAGCTCTCTCCTTCTCTAAACCTAAGCATATTTTTTAAAGGACAGTGCGAGAATACAACATCCACATTCCCAAGAGTTGGGATGGGTGGTTTGGGGGTCTTTCAATGGGTTATAGATAATTGTCATTGTTTAGGGTAATTGATTACAAATTGTTATTGGTTATGGTCAAGAAAAAAGTTGAACAAAAGAGATTAGGTTCAGGGTTCTTGTTTGAGAAAAAGAAAAAGAAAAAAGGAGGATATAGATATAATAGGAAATAAGGGTAGAATATTGAATCTACTTTTTTGTTTGTTTTGATTTTTTATTTATTTTTTAAAAAGGTTTTTTTTTCATGTATCCCCCTGCTCACCCATTCTTTCCTCTTCCCAATCCCTCCCAGGCTGCCTTCAGCTCCCCCTACCCCATTCCATGATCTTCTCCTCGAAAAGGGCAGGAAGTCCCAAGGTGTGTCAACTCAGCATGGCTCATTCACTCCAGGCAGATCTGATTTCCTCATCTCAATATATAGACTGGGTTAGGTACTCCTCTGCCAGGAATGGGCTCCAAGGTGCCAGCCCATTTACAGAAACACAGTCTGATCCCAGTCCTGGAGGCTCTACATACTGCCCACGCTAATTGACACTTGCCTAACCTTGGATGGCTTAGCTCTTTTTGCTATGGTTCCCCAGGGTCTATTATTGATTCAGTGGGCTCCCCAGAGATTCAGTCAGCCATATATGTGAAAATTTTTCTTGTAATACCTATCCACTTGCTCATGCAAACTTTTCTCCCTTACTCTCCAGCTGTAAGTGGAGTTTGACCCAGTGCTCAGCCATGGATCTCTGCCTCCACCTCCATTCATTGCTGGATGTAGGTTCTATGATAACACTTAGGGTGGTTGTTCATTTGATTATAGGGGAAGTCCTGTCTAAGCACCCCCTCCAGTATTGGTTGGAGACCTAACCAGGGACATCCTGTGAGTTCTTGAGGGTTTCCCTAGTACCTAGTCTTTTTCCAAGTACCCAAGTTGGCTTCCTCTATTAAGATATCTCTCTCTTTTTTCTCCCTCATTGTTGCTCCTCTCATTCAACCATCTCTTTCTCTCATGATTTGTTCCCATCTCTTCCTGATGGCTGTCTGTTATGATACAAAATTGCTAAAGAGATCTTCTCTATTTTCTCTTCCTTACTAAAGTTCCTTCTAATCCCAAACTTTTCAGGAGTTGTGTTTTTTTTTTTAAAAAAATAAACTTTTATTTATTTACTTAATTATTTGCTTTGTTGTTTGCCTGGAACTGGAACTACAGACAGTTGTTAGCTGCCATGTGGGTGCTGGGAATCGAACCCAGGTCCTCTGGAAGAGCAGACGGTGCTCTTAACCACTGAGCCATCTCTCAAGCCCCCAGTAGTTGTGTTTTGCAGCTAGGGTATTCTTTGCTTTTTGTCTAAAATTCACTTATGAGTGAGTACATCTCATGCCTATCTTTCTGGGCATATGATACCTCACTCAGGAAGATATTCTCTAAATCCTTGGATTTGTCTGCAGATTTTAGGATGTCATTCCTTTTTCCTGCTGGATAGTACTCCATTGTATAGATGTACCAGTTTGTTAATCTGTTCTTCAGTTGAGGAGTATCTCAGTTGTTTCCAGGTTCTTACTATTATGAATAATGCTGCTATGAACATAGTTGATCTAATGCCTTTGGGGTACAAGTGTGCTTCCTTTAGGTATATGCCTAATAGTAGTATTGCTAGATCCTTGAAGAGATCCATTCCCAGTTTCTTGAGGAACCACCATACTACATTCCAAACTGGCTTATGAGTTTACACTCCCACCAACAATGGAGGAGTATTCCCTTTGCTCTGCATCCTCTCCAGAATAGGTTATCATCTGTGTTTTTGATCTTAGGTTACTGACAGGGATAAGCTGTTTCTCAAGGTTGTTGTGATTTGCATTTCTCTGATTGCTAAAGATGTTGAGCAATTTCTCAAGTGCCTTACAACTATTTGTAGTTCTGCTGAGGATTACCTTTTTAGCTCTGAACCTCATTTTTTAATTGAGTTATTTAGAATTTTGAGCTCTAGTTTCTTGAGTTTTCTATATATTTTAGAGACCAGTCCTCTGTCAAATGTAGAGTTGGTAAAGATCTTTTCCTATTCTATAGGCTGTCATTTTGTCTTTTTAACTGTGTTCTTTGCCTGACAGAAGCTTCTCAGGTTCATGAAGTCCCATTTACTAATTGTTCTTAGTGTCTGTGCTACTGGTGTTATATTTAGGAAGTGGTCACCAATGCCAGTGTATTGAAGGGTGTTTCCCAATTTCTTTTCTATCAAGTTCAGTGTTGCTTGGTTTATGTCGAGGTCTTTGGTCCACTTGAATTTGAGTTTTGTGCAGGGTAATAGGTATGGATCTATTTGCATTCTTCTACATACTACCATCCAGTTATAACAACACCATTTGTTGAAGATACAGTCTTTTTTCCATTGAATATTTTTGGCCTCTTTGTCAAAAATCAAGTGTTCATAGGTATGTGGGTTAAGGTCATGGTCTTCAGTTCGATTCCATTGATCCACAAGTCTGTTTTTATGCCAGTACCAGGCTGTTTTTTTATTACTGTCGCTCTATAGTATAACTTGAAGTTAAGGATAGTAATACCTCCTGAAGTTCTTTTATTGAGCAGGATTGTTTTGGCAATCCTGGTTTCCCTGTTATTCCATATGAAGTTGAATATTTTTCTTTCAAGGTCTGTAAAAAATTGTGTTAGGATTTTGATGGGGATTGCATTGAATCTGTAGATTATCATTTTTACTATGTTGATCCTGTCAGTAGGAAGAGGGCAGAATCAGAGACTCAATCCAACCACAAAAGAAGGATCATGTAAGGAACCCAGGTGAGCCAAGGGCTGAGCCACATGACCAGATAGATTAAAGGAAATGGGTTGAATTTGGATGAAAGAGTTAGCTAGCAATATGCCTAAGAAATAGGCCAAACAGTGTCGCGCGCACCCTTGCCAGCAAGGAAAGCGCAACACCCAGGATCTTCTTTCAGCAGTTTATTCGGGACCTTTACAATTGTTCTCTCTTTGTTCTTCTCTGTCTTCTTCTTCTTCCCCGGGAAACCCCGCCCACTGACTAGAAACTCTCAGGGCATCCAATCCCAATAAGCCATGTGGGCACAGCTCATAGGTCCACATATGCAACAGCAAACCACGCCCCAGGCTCAAGCCAAATAAGGAGTTGTTTATCAAAAGAGAGCACTCACCCACAGCGGGGTGGGTGGAGGCCGGAAATCAGCACCATCTTTAGGGTGCAGCAGCAGGCAGCTCTCTACATCTCCCCCTTATTTAATAATTAAAAAAATTAAAAAATCAAGCAAAAGCAGCGGGCAAGAGTAGAGGCCTAATCCCCATTGTGCAACAGGACTTGTGCTATCCCTAATCCAGGTGTCATCCACTCAGACAGAGACAGACCTATCCGGCATCCATTTTTATGAGGACAGGATAGTGGGTGCCAACCTGTATGCAATTAGGCATGCTCTTCATGAAGCCTTACCTAGGCAAAACCATGTGCAGTGCTTAGCCTCGCAACCCGTGCCAAACATTACTCTTTCAAGGCAGGAAGCCAAACATGTGGGGGCTGTCCCGCCTCAATGGCGGTGAAGGCTTGAACAATCATGGCCATGCTACTACGCTTTGTGAACCTCATTTTGCAGATGCACCACAGGCAAATCAGAATTATCAACACCATCAAGCCAGTCAGAACACCCATTTCCACCCATTCCTTCAGATGATTGAGGGCGGTGGACATCCATAGCGTCAGTCCTTCAGCAACTCCAGGGTTCACTCGAGTTGAATTCACAGCAACGATTGCAACTCTCTACTTCTCCATGGTCACTTCGAATTCACCTGACCAATTTCCTATAAAATAACTTGAAACAACTTTAGACACATTTGCAGCATAGGAAAATTGTTCATAGTGAATAGAAGTCAAACATAGGGCCTGATACTTCCATTCACATCCCAACTGAGCCATGTGCAAGAGGACATCAACCTCCTCTTGCACCAGGTCAATCCTTTGGTGGACCAACATCAGCCCACCTTTAAGCTGGGCAGAAATGCCTCTTTGAATGTCTAAGGCATGTCAGACACATTGTTAAGTGTTTGAGCTGTCTGGATGGTGTAACTCATAGCAATGGTGGCCGTGGTGGCCCCAATTGCGGCTAGGGAAATGGCTGTAACAACAGCTACAGTAATACCAAAATCTCTCCTAGCTCTAAACAAGCTCATGGCATTAGGGCTTTGTACCAGGACAGGTACCCATTCCAGGGCCAATCCTCGCCCTCAAAGTCAGCATCATACTTGTCATTTCGGACCTTCCTGGTTAGCCGTTCTGGTACCCACAATGGATCTTGCCAGTCCTGAGGAAAGACACAAACAGAACCTCTCGCCCATATAAGCACTGGATCAGGACCATGCCAGTGGCTCGTGAAAATATCCTTCCATTTCACCATGCCTCTGTGACTAGGGATGAGAATCAGATGTCTATCTGCCATGGAGCAGCCATCAACATCCAAATTTAAAAAATTAAGGGTAAACAGAGCTATATATAGTCTTTTTTGGGGGTGCGGCTGTGGCCTATTCCCCCTTTTTGTTTTTGTAAGCATTCCTTCAGCGTGCGATGAGCACGTTCCACTATGCCTTGTCCTTGTGGATTGTAAGGCAATCCATGAGTTACTTGTACATCCATTTGTCTGCAGAATGCAGTAAACTGTATTCCAGTATAAGCAGGGCCATTGTCAGTTTTTACCTGCAGAGGCTTTCCCCAAGCTGCCCAGGCCTCTAGGCAGTGCATAATGACATTTCATCCTTTCTCTCCTGACATGGCAGTGGCATGCAAGATACCAGGGCACGTATCTACAGAAACATGTACATACTTTAAAGAGCCAAATTCAGAAATGTGAGTAACATCCATTTGCCATACTTTAAACGGCAAGATCCCTCTGGTATTAACACCTAGGGAAGGTGGGTGATGGTACACTACACATTGAGCACAATCCAAAACTATTTGACGTGCCTCAGCTCTGAATATCTGAAACTTTTGTTGTAAGGTCTTAGCATTTACATGATATAGCTGGTGAAATTCTTGAGCTTTGACTACAGGAGAGGTAAAGAATACCCAGTCCTGTCTAGTGCACATATCCACCTTGGCATTGCCTTTACTGAGTGGACCCAGAAGGCCAGTATGCGCACGGATATGTTGAGGAAAAAATCTCTCCTTTTGTTGCAAAATCAAGTCTTGCAAGTGGTTAAATAGGACAGTGACCGTACTGGATGATTTGA
This sequence comes from Sigmodon hispidus, assembly GCA_004025045.1. Taxonomy (NCBI): domain Eukaryota; kingdom Metazoa; phylum Chordata; class Mammalia; order Rodentia; family Cricetidae; genus Sigmodon; species Sigmodon hispidus. The sequence continues at coordinate 77,001 of PVIH01005080.1, forward strand.
TTGGTCCTGCCACTTCAAGTACCTTTAAAGCATTAACCACATAAGCTGAGTCAGATATCGAGTTAAAGGCAAAATGGCATTCTTTAAACACCTCACATACTATTTGAAGTTCTACTACCTGAGGAGTACCAGGAGTAAATTGATGTTTAACTGGTTGTTTGCCTTGCACCATATAGGCACCTACTCCTGTTTTCAAGCCATCAGTGAATACATTGACAGCTCCCGCCACCAGCTCTGCGATGGTGACCTTGGGAAAAATTATGGGGTGCTCCTTAAAAAATGTCTTAAGAGGATGTTGTGGGTAATGATTATCTATTTTTCTAGCAAAGGTACAGTGAAGAATTGCCCAATCATCAACAACAGCACACAGGGTATTAACCTGTGCTACTGTGTATGGCACAATTATTACGGCTGGTGCATGCCCAAAATACTGAATAGATTGCTGGATGCCATTCTGAGCTAAATCAGCTACGGCTGTAGGGTAATGTTCTATACTTTTACTAGGCGATACCTTTGGGTGTATCCACAACAGTGGACCTGATTGCCATAGTACCCATGTGGGTTGTCTGAATGTGGGTAAAAGGCATAGGGCAAAATCTTTTCCTTCCTCAATTCTATTTAGGCAAGCATCCTGCAACCTCTGTTCAACTACCTGCAGTGCTTTTCTGGCTTCCACTGTCATCACTCGCGTGGAGTCTAAAGCCGACTCTCCTTTCAGAATGTCATAAGGGGTTTCAATTCACAATTTGCAATCTTAAGATATCCTCTAATCCAATCAATATCTCCCAACAGCTCTTCCTCTGAGTCTGTAGACTCAGGAGTTTCTATATCAGCAAGGTTGGGGTACAACTCTCCCCCTTCACTCTGTCCTTCTTCACTGCCTGCCCCCTCCGATCTCTCCTCCCAACATCCCCAAGTTGGCCTGTTATCAGCTTCAGGTGGCCTTGGCAAATGGAACCACACCTGCCTAGAACCAATCCACAGGTTTTGATCTTCTGTGGAGACAAAAGCAGAAACTCTTTTCCCAAGTAACATAGTCTTATAAACAGATTTCAAAGTCAGGATATCTTTAAAGTATATGCATTTGTTTAATTTAGCAGTCTTAGTAATCAGTTGTCTCTCTGCAGTTAGCTCATTAAAAGTTAAAAAATTACAAGAAAATGCAATAACCAGAATCCAGACTCTCTGTTTATCTGCCATCTTCATGTGGCTTTTTTATCTTTATTTCCTTCCCCATTTAGAGGTTTTGAGAGTCTAAATCTGTTTTATTGAGAATCCTAAATCATTTTTCAACTCAAAGAGCTTTTAAAATGTTGCTATCGTTTTAAATGCTGACTCTGCCCCTCCTGGCTGCTTTTCAATATGGTGGAGGAATCCATGAATCTCTCCCACTGCTAGCAAGCAGAGCAGACTAAGAAAAACCTTAATGAAGCAGCTCCTTAAGAGCCAAAAAAATTGGATGTGAGATTGAAGACCCCATCCTTGTATAACCTTTAATTCCTACCTTAAAAATCTTCTCAGAGTCCTTACCAAACAGCCCCAGCTTTGCTAATGCTTTTACTTTCACTTTGAGCTCAAGTTTGCAACTGCTGTTACTTTCACTTTAAGCCTAAGGTTGCCGTGCGTCCTTTAAGCTCAAGGTTGCTGTGCGTCCACGGCTACAAGAGGTTACACCCACTCGTCAGTGAGCTCCCTCTTCTCCGCCTTATCTACAAGTCGGAGCTACCCGCTTTGATTGCGGATCCCAATTTACCTGAGACTTACCAGTCGACCCCCCGACTGCAGAAAGTTCTGATGCCTGAAGCTCGCAGGAGTTGTTTCCAGTGCGGGCCACCACTTGTCACACGAACCCTTGCCAGCAAGGAAAGCGCAACACCCAGGATCTTCTTTCAGCAGTTTATTTGGGACCTTTACAATTGTTTTCTCTTTGTTCTTCTCTGTCTTCTTCTTCTTCCCCGGGAAACCCCGCCCACTGACTAGAAACTCTCAGGGCATCCAATCCTAATAAGCCATGTGGGCACAGCTCATAGGTCCACATATGCAACAGCAAACCACGCCCCAGGCTCAAGCCAAATAAGGAGTTGTTTATCAAAAGAGAGCACTCACCCACAGCGGGGTGGGTGGAGGCCGGAAATCAGCATCATCTTTAGGGTGCAGCAGCAGGCAGCTCTCTACAAAACAGGATGAAATTAATATAAGCCTCTGAGTCATTTTTAGGGGGAAAAGTGGCTGCTGGAGGGTCTGAACCTCTGGCATGAACAGGGTCAGAAATCTCTTGTAACACTGCTACATTGCTGTAAGAGTTCCCTAGTAGAATTTTTGGGGTCACTTATATATACAATCATATCATCTACAAATAGAGATAATTTGACTTCTTCTTTTCCAATATGTATCCCCTTAATCTTCTTTTGTTCTCTTATTGCTTTAACTAAAACTTTGAGAATTATATTGAATAGATAAGGAGAAAAGGGACAGCCTTGTCTTGTTCCTAAATTAGTGGGATTGCTTTAAGTTTTTCTCCATTTAGTTTGATATTGGCTTTTGGCTTGCTGTATATTCCATTTATTATATTTAGGTATTTTCCCTATATTTCTGATCTCTCCAAGACTTTTATCATAAAGGAATGTTGGATTTTGTCAAAGGCTTTTTCAGCATCTAAGGAGATGATTTTGTAGGGTTTTTTCCTTTCAGTTTGTTTATATAAGGGATGGCATTCATTGCTTTTTATATATTGAACCATCCCTGCATCTCTGGGATAAGGCCTATTTGATGGTGGTGGGTGACTTTTTTGATATGTTATTGGATTCAGTTTGCCAGAATTGTCTTGAGTATTTTTGCATCAATGTTTATGAGGGAGATTGTTCTATCATTGTTGCATCTTTGAGTGGCCTGGGTATCAGGGTGATTTTGGCCTCATAAAAAGAGTTCAGTGGGACTGCACAGATGCCCATGTCTAGAACTGAGTAAGACGTGTGCTGGTTCCAGCTCCTGGACCTTCCTGAGACCTCCTCACCAAAGCCGGAGACACAGCCCCTGATCTGACCTCATGCTCAGTCCTGCCCTAAACCAAGGCTGGGAGAAACCTTCCCCAGCTATCCCTGGGGACACATAGCAAGAGAGACATCCCATGGCAGGGCCCCGCCTCCAAGGCAAGTTGCATCATCTCACAGATGGTTCTTTGGAAGTCCCCAATGCTTCTAGGTCCCCAGAGCACCACTGCATCCTCAGACTTTCCTCATGCTGCTGGTGGGAATGGCAGGCTCAGAGGCGGCTTCAGTGCTCTGGCCTCTTGTCCATGATGGCTACCTATCTTTTACTTTGTGTGTGTGTGTGTGTGTGTGTGTGTGTGTGTGTGTGTGTGTGTACACGCGCGCGCACGCACGCGCGCGCGCACACACACACACACAACACAAACTAGCTCACTTAAGAGTAAAAATCTACTCATCTTATTATCTTTTACTGGGTGTGTATACATATGTGCATATGTGTGCACATATGTGAGATGTACATGTATGTGTGGATACATGTATGTACATGTGTAAATAAACCAGAAGTTAACATAGGGTGCCATGCTTAAGGAATTCTTCACCTTTCTAAAAAACTGGCTTTCATATGCCTCCGTACAGATGTGAATCCTGGGGATCAAACTCAGGTCATCAAGCCTTGGAGGAAATACCTTTACACACTGAGCCATCTCACTCCCACTAACATACAGACCTTTTTCTTTATTGATACTGGGCCTGGCATGGTCTTATATGTAGCCACAAAACTTTGACAGGCTAACTAACAAGCCCCAGAGATCCACCTGCCTGTACCTCCCCAGAGCTGAGATTGGAAACACTTAGCACCATACCTGACTTTTTCTGTTGTGAGGCTTGAACTCAGGTACTTCTGTTTTTACAGCAAGCACCTTACTAAGCAGGTCACCTCTCAGCTCCTGGAATATTTCTATCTGAATACTCTGCTGTTTGGGAAAATCTGTATGTACCATTGCCTTTATTAGGATCGTTTCCATGGCTGTGTAGTCTTCATTCTGCCAAAGAACCACTATTTTTCTTTTGTTCACTTACTGATGGCCACATGGGATTTTCCAACATGGGACCATCCTAAATAAATGTAGACAGGTTTGTGTTTCCTCCTTAAGATTGTGTGCTGTTCAAATGTGCTCTGTAGAAATAAACTTGGATATTGTTTCTAGGATTTCAAAAACATTTTTTATTGCAGTGTGAAATAACAGCTGCCATTACATAGTCCTGTTTTCAAAGATTCATTTCCAGCAGCAAGTTTAAAATTGTTAGCTGCCATGTGGGTGCTGGGAATCGAACCCGGGTCCTCTGGAAGAGCAGATGGTGCTCTTAACCGCTGAGCCATCTCTCCAGCCCCATAAAAAACTTTATTTATTTGCCTTGGTGTTTGCCTGGAACTGGAACTACAGACAGTTGTTAGCTGCCATGTGGGTGCTGGGAATCGAACCCGGGTCCTCTGGAAGAGCAGAGGGTGCTCTTAACCACTGAGCCATCTCTCCAGCCGCAAGTTTAAAATTGTGTATCACTACCCCAAGAGATATGTGGCAAGGCATAAGTGTCCCAGACTGTATCTGTGGCAGAACAAAGACCAGGCCTGAGTCCCAGGAGCTGCTGTACCAGCTCACACCATAGCTGAATTCTTGATACATGCCTTGTACAATGCAGTCGGACTCCAGGTAAAAGATGTGTTATCAGCCCCATCCTCCAGGGTCCTTACCCTGTGGCCTTAGAAATAGAAATTTGTCATCCTTAGGACAATTGTCTTTTAAAATATTTTATTTGAATATGTTAATCATACACAATAGTGGCTTTTATCAGGACATTTTTACATATGTAAACAATGTATTTTATATTTGTTTTTTCAAGATATGGTCTCACTATGTAACCTTGGCTGTCCTGGAACTCACTCTGTTTACAAGGCTGACCTTGAGCTCACAGAGATCCTCCTGCCTCTGCCTCCTGAGTTCTGGAATTAAAAGTGTTGGCCACCACCCCCTGTTATGTAACACATTTTGATTGCATCCCCCACACACACACTCACACAAGCACACACACACACACACACACACACACTGACATAAGCACACACACACACACACACCTTCCCACGTCCCTTCCTCCACTCTTGCAAAGTCCCTTGTTTCATCCTGTTTACTATTACTTGTCTGTGTGATGAAATGGGTAGGGATTATTTACAAGAACACGAGTGAGGGATTGCTTATAGGAACTTGGGTTCTTAATCAATGGCTGTACCATCTCTATCTCCCAGGAGTCATTAACTGCCCTTAAACCTTCATGGAAGAGCATTGTGAACCCCTCCTGGGCAACCACTAGCTGCCTATCAATCCTCAGGGAAGGAGGAGAATTATGAGTCCTAGAAACTATTAACTGCCTTCTCCTAGGGGGCGGGGCCTCTTATCTTGTTCTGTCACTTCAGACTGTGGGACCTTGGGCCCATGACCTGCAATGTTGCTCCTCAAAATGACTGCATCAGTCAAATAAATGAAATATTCACGTTTATTGCTACACTGCTCACAACAGCAAGGAGATGGAATCAACTTACATGTCCATCAACAGATGGATGCATAATAAAAATGTACTTTATATACACAGTGGAATTTTCTTCGGCTATAAGAAATGAAATTTGCAGAATAATGCATGGATCTGAAAAGTTTTAAGGTTACTCAGACTCAGAAACACAAGTACTGCATTCTGTCTCACACATGTGAATTCTAACATGTAGTGCACATAGGTGGCTGTGAGTGTGTGAACTGGAAATAGGAGCCAGAGAGAAGGGAAAGAGAAAATATGAGACCTAGAGTATGTGACCTGAAATCAGAGGCCACCAGGAATAGAAAAGCTTCAGGGGAGGGAGGGAGCAGGAAGAGCAGGAGAACTAATAAAAAACAGTTGGGTTCAAAATATCATAGTAAACCCTAATAATGTGTATGCTGTTGCAATGTTTAGTTGTTATCGCATTAACAATTAGGAGGACAACCTATGGGGGCTGGATCCCTCCGTCCACCATATGGGTCTCTGCAATTGAACACTCCTCATCAGGCTTGGTAGCAAGGCACCTCTACCCAGTGAACCATCTTGTCAACTCATTAATAATTAATTACTAAAATACAGTGATTGCTCAGTCCAACTCTCAGTCAGCAGAAATCACTGGCACCAACACAGCCTGGTGTTGTGAATAGAGTTTTCTGGGAAGTCTGGGGACATTGCAAACCCCAGTCTTTTCACTGATGAAGAAGAATTAAAAGGAACTTTAGGGCTAGAGAGAAGCTTCAAGAAAGAAATAGAAAAAAAGGTGCTTTCCTCAGAAGCATGAAATCCCGAGTTCAGGTCCTAAAACCACATTAAAAAAATTTTAAAAAGAAGAAGAAAAAGAAAAGAAAAAAGTCAGATGTGGTGCCATTATTTGTAATCCCAGCACTGAGGATCCATTCCTGGGACTTGCTGGCTGCCTACTTAATGAGTTCCAGGTCAATAAGAGATCATTTACACTACTGACTGAAGAGCTGGGGCTGAGTCATCATGGTACTTCAGTGTATGTGTGTGTGTGTGTGTGTGTGTGTGTGTGTGTGTGTGTCCCTGTCCATTAGGATGCAGTTAAATGTTGGTGAAGGGGAGGTTCTTTTCCAGTGGTATAGCCACTGGTAAGATTTTCTATACTTTTGTAAATAAGCCCTTACATTGCTTCTGTAAGCAAACCCCAGTGAAACTCTCTGAGACATACATGAACATGCCTGCACACACACACACACACACACACACACACACACACACACACACAAATGTTGTGAAAGTATAAGGGGATGGTTGGAAAGAGGGAAGGGGATGGGCCGGAAGAGAAAAAGAGAAAGTAACAGGTAACTATGATAAAAATATGTTGTGGGATGTGTAGGTGTTGCAGCACATGTGGGAAAGTATCCTGGCAGTCGAGAGCCAAGAAATACCACAAAGTTATTGTTCGTGGAGCAGGTTACAACTATGCTCCAGGGAAAGGTTTCTGTTGTACAAGGTTTCTGACCTCATAAGGGCCAGAGGTCTGACCCACCTGCGGCTGCTTTTTCTCCTAAGAAATGACTCAGATGCTTATATTAATTTTATTTTGTTTGGCCTATGTGTTAGGCACATTGCTAGCTAACTTTTTTATCTTAATTTAATCCGTTTTTATTAATCTATTTGGCCACATGGTCCACAGCCCTTAGCTCACCTGTAGTCTTATATGCTTTTTCTTGGGCTGCTGGATGGAATCTGTCTGACTCCACCCTCTTTTCCTTGCCTATTTTCTGATTCTTCTACTTACTTTTATGACACTCAATACAGGCCAAAACAGTTCTTTTATTTTCAGCATACAGATGAACATCCTCATCACACTTTATTTCTGTCTAATCACGAAGGAAGGTTTTAATTTTAATACAGCAAAATTATATATAACAAAACAGCTACTAAGCAAGAATTATACTTATAATTAGTTTATTATAATTAACAAAATTAAAGAAAATATTTTATTGTCTATTTTATTTTTGTGAGTTTAAAGTATTATATCTAATATATTTTTAAAATATTTAAGTAAATCTATACTTATAGTTTTTAATTTTTAACTTTATTAAAGACTATAGAAGGATATAATATTTAAGTAAACAGGAAGTGTAAGCAACTTTTAAAATTTAGAAATGACAGAAATGACACTTGTCTGCCTGGACAGTCACTTAAAGTTTTTTTTGGAACATTGGGGCCTAGAGTCTTTGGTATATTTTTTAGTGATGTAGGAAATTTGGCATAGTCTGTCAGTTGTTTTTACGTGTGTGTATTTTGAAGGATACCTGGGAATTTTTTTGCAGAGCAAGAACCTGAAGGACCACTTCAGCTTGTCCTGCCAAAGTTCAGAGGTCACTTTCTTATGGAACCTGCATGTCCAGTTTATACAGCATACTGTCAAGCAGTCAATACAAGAACAGTTTCTTGTCCAGTGGCTAACTGTTGTCACAATGTAAATTCCACATGAAGTTTCTTCAATGCCCATCATTCTCTTGAAATACATTGGTGCTGCCAGGAGCAGACCTGTCCCACTGTCCAGAAAAATCTAAGTTCTTAAAACATTTTAAATGCCATATTCTGCAGGTCTTTGAAGTGTTTGAAGACTACCTATCTAATTGAAATATATCTTTGTATACCTAAAAAAAACCTAAAATGTCTATAAGTTTGGTTATCATAGATGGCTATTAATCTGCATTTATTAATTACACATTTTGATTTTAAATGAGTTACATAAACATCATACCTTAAACAAAAGTAGAAAAATACATACAGCATAACAAAATTGACCTTAAATTTGTATCAATAGGTTTCCCCAATGTAACAGGTCTGCCCTGGGTGGGTTTCCCTAGTGAAAATGTTACAGCTCTGCTTAGTTCCCTGGAGTGAAACAACTCTGCTCTGCTAGGGGAAGATTTCCCCAGTGAAAGTGTTACAGCTCAGCTAGTTCTACTCAGCTCCAGCTCTGGAAAAGTTGTTACTTCTCTGCTTTGCTCCACTTCAGCAAAAGAAGGTCCCACTCAACAAACCTTATTCAAGAGATTTATTGGGAAGAAAGAATCCATGAGGGTGGCTGCCTCTAGGGTGAGAGGGCAGCAAATTGAACAGAGTTCAGATCTTATATAGGGTTTCTTGGGGGTGAGTGGAGCTTTTCAGAGTGGTTTGGAATTGATGAGGTTTTATGCTCAGGAACCTCAGGGATTAGTGAGATTTCGATCCCTATTCCCAAGTTGGGGTCAGGATGTCTTTTCTTGGCCCTTTCCACCCTGAATTTCCCATTTTTCATTTATTAATAAACAATAGGGGTTGGGAAGCGAGTGACATTATCATTAGATTACCTCCTGTTGATTGGGGGTATTAAGGTCTTTAGAGCAATCCTGATCTTCATTGTCAGGGTGTAACTGGGTGCTGTGGGCCTCTGGCTCTGTAGCTAGCGTCCAGCAATCCTGTAGTAGTAACTTTTAAAGTGTAGTTAGAAATCTTCTGGATCTGTTGTTGAAGAAATCTAGACAAGAAGTTTATAAGGGTGCACTTTATAGGATTAAGAAAAGGAAGAAAAATTAAGAAATAACATTCAGTTCCATGTTGGACTACTAATGATCCACTTGTAAGAGACATTAAACTTTTTCTTATGTTTTTGAAAGTCTGTCTGGAATTGTCAGATATTATTTTTTACCATTCCTGAATAGTTAATGTAGTAGTAACATTCTTCTCCAAGGGAGAGACAAAGATTACCTTTCTGTTGCTAGCAAATCTAATCCTCACAGACTACAGTGGCTAGCAAGTCTCTTTGGTCCTGAGTGTTAGGATTGGCCAAGCCACCCACTAGTATTTTGAATGAACCTAGATGAAAATTGATAGTAAATAGCTAGGGAAGTAGTCAGTTCTGCTGCTCCAGTGGTGACACTGGTGGTTATGCATAGGGTTGCCAGAAAGGGTGTGGCCTGTGATGCTCACTTCTCATGCCATGCTGTTATAAGCCCACTTGTGGAAATTGGCAAGAGCTCTTCACCACAAACCACCCCTAGCTTTGAAAAAGAGAATGCCAGGGCACAAGTCCCAGATCACCAAGCAGGTAAGCTGCAATAAACTTGAGTGACACAGAGAATTGAGGCACTGTGAATGTTTGTATATAGGAACTGGGTGGTAGTACTAAGAGTTGTGGTATTGTTACAATCTGAAGAATCCATGTGCACACAAAATGTTCCTAAGGAGTTAGAGTAGTATCTGAGAGAGAGAGATGTGGGAGAGATAAATGGTGGTAGTGATATTTGGCTCAAGGCAATTAACAAGCAGCAAGGTGAGGGAATCTAATAAGACAATGGATGTGACCACAAATGGTTATAAGTTTGATCCAGGAGAAACACACACCAGCATCTTCAAAGCGGTCAGGCAGAGTGTCATTCAATAGCTGATACACAGAGGTTAAGGTCTGAGACAAGAGATGATATGACATGAATGTGAGATCAATAGGATATAAAGACCTTCAAGGAGCTTTGAACCACTTCTTCTACCATGTGTATACCTAGGGGCTACAGGGTGGGATCCCTTGTACCTAAAGTGTGTCTGAAGGAAAGCCATGATAAATTCCATAGTAAAGTCTACCAATGACCCTTGTCTCACATTTGGGATTCCATAGGTGCTTAATTGGGATAAAAAGACTACCCAATCTACAAAAAGATAGAACATCTTTCTGAATATGCATCTTGTCTCCTACAGGACCACTAAGGGCAGTCTATATCTGGTCTATATATTGACATTAACTTCTAGTTTGATCATAGAGTAAGAAAGAATAGGAAATAGGTGTTTTAAAAGTTGATTTAGGTATCACAAGGATATGTATGTTCTTTTGGCAACTTGCTAGTGAACACTCTCCAGACCTCACCATGCTAGTGTTCTGGCTGAACCAGTAAATATAAGTTTAACAATAGTAAGGCGGGGAAAAAACCTGAAATATTTGCCATTATCCTAAATCATTTTTTTAGATTTTTCATTTACATGACACTTTCTTAAACACTCAGAACTTGTTATCCTTAGTGCTTACTTAAGTCTTCACATTCTCAGACATTTATAACACTTTCTTAGACTCTTATTGCAACTGGACTGAATTTATCAATTTTTTCTTCCGAGCTCTCTTTAGGAATTTCAGTCCTGTCACACAGTGCCAAGTCTCATTTGTTCTCTATGGTCCATTCATGTCTTTTTTAAAATAGTACCACTGAGGCACAGACTCTGGAGAGCTCCACATCTGGAGGACATGGGTTTCCCTCCTCCCAGCCAGTTAGCCAGACAAGCCTCCAGGTCTGAGCAACAGGGCACAAACCTTACCCCGAAACCCACCACAGCTCCAGCTCAGGTAAGCAAGCAGGATCCCTGCATGCAAGCCCAACTATCACCACCTGTCATCAGACTCTCTCGCCTATAAGCCCAACTTCATCCCCCAAACTCATCTATCCTCTGGAGACCTCAACTGCTCCCAGAGATGCAGACTCCACTGGCTCTAATTTCACCAAGAGCTCCAGTCGCACCAAGAGCACATATTGGACCAAGAACAATGCCCTGAAACATAAACAACATTTGCACTGATTGGAGGAAGAGATGAGTAGATGCCAGTGCAAAAATACATTCAACAATATATAGAACAATATGGCACCAACTAAACCTAGTGGTTCTGCAACACCAAGACCTGAACATTATAGAAGAAGTAGAAGAAAATGACCTTAAAAATAACTTTATGAAGATGATTGAAATCTTTAAAAAGAATATAAAAAACACTTAAAAACAGAGAAAAAGACAAATAAAAATGGAAGAAATTAATAAATCCATTAAAGAAAGCCAAGAAAAAGCAATCAAATAGGTTAAGGAAATGGTTCAAGACTTAAAAATTGAAATAGAAGCAATAAAAAAAGACACAAACCAAGGGAATGCTGGAAATAGAAAATCTAAGTAAATGAACAGGAACTACAGATGCAAGCATAACTAACAGAATGCAAGAGATGGGAGAAAGAATCTCTGGCATGGACCATATGATAGAGGAAATAGACTCATTAGTCAAAGAAAACACTAAAGTAAAAAAAAAGTCACAACACAAAATGTTCAGAAAATCTGGGACACCATGAAAAGACCAAACCTAAGAATAATAGGAATAGAAAAAGAATACCAGCTCAAAGGCACAAAAAGTGTATTCAACAATATCATAGAAGAAAACTTTCCCAACCTAAAGAAAGAAAAAGAAATACCTATGAAGATACAAGAAGCTTACAGAATACCAAATAGACTATGCCTCCCCCCAAAAAAGTCTGCTTGCCACATAATAATCAAGCCACAAAACATACAGAACAAAGAAAAATATTAACAGCTGCTAAGGAAAAAGTCCTATCAGAATAAAACCCAACTTCTCAGTGGAGACTATGAAAGCCAGAAGGTCCTAGACAGATACAGATACACTGGTAGCAGAAGCCAGCAGAAACAAATGAACTGCACACATTTTAAGAGTCAGATCTGTAACCAGTCATTTTAAATGGAAAGACATGGGTACTATGGGGCAAAAGGGATTACTGCAGAATTGAGAAGTCTAAGATAAGACAAGGTTACATTGTGTTTTATAAATGCAAGTATGTAATTATTAAAGGGAGAAGTGGGGAGCAGAAGATTCTTTGTTGCTCAGGGATTGGTGAGATTCTGTGCTCAGGAAGTGGTGGGGTTTGTGCTCAGGGACCTCAGGGATTGGTGGAATTTCAATCCCTGTTCCTCAGTCAGGGTCACAGTGTTTTTCCTTGGTCATTTTCATCCTACATATATAAGGGGGTGTTGAAAAGAGGGCAGGGATGGGCAGGACAAAGAAAAGAGAAAGTGACAGGCATATATGATCAAAATATGTTGTGGGCTGGAGATGACTCAGCAGTTAAGAATATGTAGTTCTCTTACAAAAGACCTGAGCTGGGTTCCCAGTACCCATGTCAGATGGCTCACAGTAACCTGTACTCCAGCTCCCAGGGAATCTGGGCTCAGTTACCTGCACTTAATGCACACACACACACACACACACACACACACACACACACACACACACAATTAAAAATAAAACAAATATTTTGAAAATACATTCTGTTCATGTATACAAGTACTCTAATAAAATTCATTGTCATGTGAAATTAGCATATGCTAAAAAGACATTTTTAAATATTTATTTCTAATTTTTATTTATGTGTATATGTGTGCCTGTGTGTATGCTGTGGAAACTAAAGTCCCTCCAGCTTGAGGCCTGGAACTGTTTTTGGAGCTGAGAAGTTTCTAAATCTCCAAAGCTAAGCACCTAAGGCCAAGTAGCCCCCAAGGATAAGCACAAACCCAGGGCCAAGTGCCCAAGGTCCTGAGACTCCAAGGACATTCCAGCCCAGCTCGGGAGGCATTCTCTCCCCATCCTAAAACAATCAGCCAGCAGTTGCCCACCTGCCAGCAATAGTAAAGAAACTTTCTCTGAGCCCTCACTCCCCAACCTGATAACAGCATTCCTATAGTGTTTGTTTGATCTTTGCTTTTAAGTGAACCAGATCTGTTTGCTATGGAGGCCAGAACACACCCAGCCCTTCTCAGAAATTCTTGGAATTTGAGGCCCCAGCTCTATTGTGTTAAAGTCTTCCTCCTTGTCTACCCTCTTCTGGCGCTGGAACCCAGTTCCTCATTTCTCTTCCTAAGAAAAAGTAGCTGTGAGTAAAGCAAAGTGGGAGGCAGATAAAAGCTACTGTACCAAGCAATTCAGGCACCAAGGAATAACAATGACTGTGAGTGCCTCCAAAGAAGCAGGGGTACAGCCGATGGGCTGCCTGGGTAAGACTACTAGGAGTCTGGGAGCTGGGGAAGGTAACTAGGGCAAAGGTATTGCATACCTAGGCTCTGGCCAATAATCTGCCCACTTAGATGAGAAACAGCTAGTAACAGCTGGGAACTGGTGTTAACAGATACTTGATAAATAGCTTTGGATTCCTACCAATCTAGGATTCAATAATTTCCCAGGTAGAGCAGGATCACAGGATAAGGAGTAGATATCTCCCAGCAGAAAGTTGGTCCTGGGAGGAGAAGGCTGAGGATCTGGATCCCTGGGTCCCTGGAAGATGGAGTCTCTAGCTGCACCTCTGGCTGAATGCTAACTTCCGGAAATCAAGGGAAGTAGAGATTGTGGATCTGGGCCCCTGGGACCTGAGCTCTTGAGTTCTGAGAAGCTGAAGGGTTCAGACTGGGGAACTGGAGCTGCAGATATAGACACTAAGGTCCTGTGAAGGTGCAGGTTATGGATGTGAACCTCTGACTGGAAACTGACTTCAAGACTCCTGTCTGAGAAGGTGGAGGCTAAGAATCTGGCCTCTGACCTTATGTCTGGGTTCCCTGGGCCAGGTAGTAGACCATCCATCCAGCCTTCTCCCTGCAGGATTTCTGGGCCGAGGCCGCTATCCCCTGATGCTGCAACTGCTATTACTCATTCTCTTTGCTGGACTCATGGTAGCCGTCATCATCCAAGGTCAGGATCATCTTGGAGATTTGGAGATCTCTTTGGTGACCTTTCAGCTCAGGCATCCAGATCTAACAAAAGGAGGTGCTGAAAATTACAGTTCAGCAGCTGCTAACAGATTCTTGGGGCCCCTCCACTTTTACTTCAGTTTCGGGAGGGAACAGAAACAGTAGAGGGTTCATGGGTATGAGCAGTCATTATCTTTAAAAAAGATAAATAGCACACAGGTATCAAATACGGTATCTATGCAATCCATGGCACACAATGGGTGTTTAATAATTGCAATATATTTTTTTGTGTCAAGTTTCCAAGATCCCCAGCTCTGAGGAAGTGCAGTGGGAACAGACAAAGCAGGAGAAAATGTACTGGGAGCTGAGCCAGCTGAAGTCTGAAGTTGGTGAGTAAGTAAAAACGAAGTGTCCTGGAACTCAAGAGGGCCTTTACGTGGGATCACTTTATTTTCAATGCTAGCCTTCTACTTCCTTAACTGTGAATTGGGAATAGTGATTTTAAAACGTGGAAGACATGTAGTAGTCAATGGGAGCCATGTACATAGTAGGCACTCAATTAAACCAGTCTTCTGTCATTGGTGGAGAAGATGGGTCCAGATATCCTGGATTCTCTTGGAATGAAGAATAGGCTTAGAAAGTAGAGAAAGGAGAATGGCTTGACCAGGTACTATGTTAAAGGAGTCTCTTCATTCTGGAGATCTTAAAACTGGGCTAACATAGGAACAAAAAGATTCAAATAGGGGTCCAAAATGATCTACCTTCACCAACAGATAGCCTCTGTCGCCTCTGCCCTTGGGATTGGACATTTTTCAATGGAAACTGTTACTTCTTCTCCAAGTCACAACGGGACTGGCACAGCTCCATCACTGCCTGCCAGGATGTGGGGGCCCAGCTGGTCGTCATCCGAAGTCACGAGGAGCAGGTACGGCTGCCTAACTGTTGCCATGCATCCTTTCAGATCCTGGCAAATAAGGGCAGAGATGGTGGTTTATATGGTGTCTTCTAGAAAACGGGATACTTGCTCTACTTGGAAAGGGTGAAAAGATGAGTATTATTAACAGGTGTTCCCAGGCACCTTCAAATAAGCATACACCAGTTCTCCACATGGATGAATGCTGTGGGAGGCACTTAAAATAAAAGTAATTTTTGTGACTGTGCTGGCCAGTGCATAACAGCTTGTCTGACAGGATTTTTAAAAAATCCTTATTAGTTATGTTTACAGTTTCCTTGGTGTGAATATTCTCATGAGAGTTGGTTTCGAGTAGCCAAAGAAGACCTGAACATATGTCACCACTTGCACGACCCAGTCACAAACTGAAGCAATCTGGCTCCAGGATGTTAAAACTGGCCTTGAGTAAATGTACATGGACATACTCAGAACACATAAGACAGAAAAACATGTAGTGTTATCAAATGTATGTGATATGTGGCCAGCTCTGCACACTATCATCATAAGTCCAAGCAAATCTTCCCATAGACACAGCTATGCAAATGACTCAGAACTCCTGAGAACATCAGGATGGAGCTAGAGCTCAGCTGGAAGAGTGCTTACCTAACATACATGAAGCCCTGGACTTTCTCATTGTCACATAAGCCAGGCAGTAATGCACCCTGTCATCCCAGCCCTCAGGAGGTGAGGCACTATGTTAAGGGAGTCTCTTATCCATTGGTGAACATGAGGCTTTAGAAGAAGAGACACATGCTGGGAAATGCTTGTGTGTAGGGAGAAAATGCTAACACCTGCCACATCTCCCCCTCTAGAGCTTCCTGCAGCAGACTTCCAAGAAAAATGGCTACACCTGGATGGGGCTGTCAGACCTTAACAAGGAAGGAGCATGGTATTGGCTGGATGGTTCCCCTCTGTCAGACAGGTAGTGCATGGGAAGGGAATGCCCTAAACAGTGAGAGAAAGGGGCTGGGTCTGACTTGTACTGCCCTTTCAGTCCTACCCCCGTATTCTGCCACTACATCCCCTGTCCCTCTAGGCATAAGAGTCTATGACATTTGCTGATGGCGAGAGAAGGGCATGAAATCTGGACAACACAAAAGCTGCTTAAGCCCCACCATGAGAGTTGAAGGAGTAGCTGTAGCCTGTGTGGGCAGTCCACGTGTATAATCATAGACAACTTGATCAGTAAGACAGTAGGAGACCTTGCCTCAGAAAAAGAGTAGGTGGCTCTGAGGAGTCCTGAAGAATGACACTTGAAGTTCACCTCTGACCTACACAGACACACACACACACACACACACACACACACACACACACATTATATACATCACACACTCATGTGTGTACACGTGTACATATTGTACACATACACATGTATATTTGTATGTGTATAAACACACACGGACACATCACACATATGCATACAATGTATACCCATCACACACATGCACATGTCCATCATACATATACATGCACCCACATATGAGAAGATGACATGTTATACTCACAGATCCTTCTAAGAGGAGGGAAAGAAGCAGGGCTAGTAGGGATGCAGAGGGAAGAGAAGTGGTGGGGAAGAGCCTGTATTAGATGTCAAGGAAGGAAGCAGGCAAGGCTGGGTAAGCAGACTTGGATGTAGGTAACATAGTGGCGAGTTCTGGAGTGCAGACACTGTCCTGGTTCTTCAGTATTTAGCCCTGAACTAGTGTGTATTGGCCCAGAGTATAAGAGCCCAGTGTAGGAGATGACTGGTGTGTGAAGTTTACACTGGATAGTTGTATCTTATAACCATGTGTTCTGTGAGACAACTCTTCTCAAGCATGCAAAACAAGGGTAAAGGTCAAAGCAACCTAAAAATATCATGAGGTCCAGTACAGGGCATGTCTGTCACACACATGTTGGGAATCTATGGAAGCACCCAGTTTTCAGGAGCTATGAAACATGGTTCATAGAGTGCAGGTAACATTCTGGAAGGAGTCCTTTCTCCTATGTGCATTTTTGCCTCATTATAAAAATATCAGGTGACTTAGAAGCAAGGACTTATGTCTAGATATTCAGTCCAATTCTACCAATCAACATGTCTGTTTTTATTATTGCATCTTTATATTATGACTTGAAATGAAGTCATACGTACTGCTAATACGCCAGCAGTATTTTCAATGTTCTGGATTATTTGGGCCGTCCTGGGTCTTTTGTGCTGCCATATGAAATTTAAGACTTTTATTTCCATAAAGAATTGCATAGGCATTTTGTTGGGGATTGCACCAAATCTGTAGGGTGCTTTTGGTATGGTAACCATTTCCATAATGGCCTCCTGAGTGTGGGAGGTCTTGTCATCATTTGATGCATTCAATTTCTTCTGTGTTTTTAAAGTTTTCATTTTAGAAGTCTTTAACTTCCTTGGTTAAGCTTATTCCAAGATGTTTTTAAACTACTAGGAATGGAATTGTTTCCCTGACTTCTTTCTCAGGAAAACATACATTCCTGTATGTGTTGTCTTTCATATATAGGAATGCTGCTAGTTTTTCGTGTGTGTGTTTTGTATCATTGTGAATGTTTTTTGCAGCTTCGAGAAGTATTGGCTTAAAGGACAACCCAACAACATTGATGGACAAGACTGTGTGGAATTTAGAGATGATGGCTGGAATGATGCCAAATGTGACAGCATGAAATTATGGATCTGCAAAAAGTCAGCAACTACCTGTTCCATCAAGTAAAGGCCAGCCCTCTTTGCAGCCTCCACGGCCTAAACATCTCTGTTAGGATGTAGACTTTTACTTGTGCTTTTTCCAGTGCCTTTTCCCTGTCCATGGTGTAGAGAACTTGGTATTATCTCTGGGACATATCAGTCCCCTTTGTTAGTCACCACAGTGCTGAACCACAAATGGCCTTCTTTTGATGTCTCCAAATGCTTTACTGGCATAGTTATGGTTCTGCCATTGAGTTTAATTGCATTAAAGTTGTGTGGGATACACATCTCCCTCATCTTTATTGTTGAGCTCAGAGGGTTTATATAACTGTATCATTATGGTATACATTATATTCATAAATTGCCACGTGTTATTTGGGCTGGTTCTGGGATTAAGGTTATCCTCTGTCTTAGTTAGGGCTTCTTTTTATTGCTGGGAAAACACACCGCAGCCATGGCAACTCTTATAAAGGGAATCATTTAACTGGGGCTGGCTTACAGTTTCAGAGGTTTAGTCCATTATTGTCATGGTGGGAAGCATGGTGGTGTGCAGGCAGACATGGTGCTGGAGAAGGAGTTGAGAGTTCTACATCTGGATCCTCGGGCAGCCAGAAGGAAACTGGCTTGAAGCTCACCCCCTAGTACCACACTTCCTTCAGCAAAGCTGCATGTCCTAGTAGGTACCATTCCCTGTGAACCAAGTATTCAAACACTTGAGCAGGTGGGGGCCATTTCTATTCAAGCTACCATACCCTGTCATACCACCTCAGACCAAAGTATGTTTACCTCAAAATGTTCTTCAAAGACCCTTGTCTAGGATTGGGCAGCCTCCACCCAACTTTGAAAGGGAGGAAAGAGATCAGCTTGAGAGTAAACACTTAAGGGTGTTTGAGAACAGCTGAGGGTGAAGATGACCAGTAGTCGTTAGTCTTGTTTACCCCATGATATGAAAGTGCCCGCAGTAGGACAGATAAGCCATGAGTTCACCAGCTGCCTGCCTCAACTTCCCCAGTCAGTTGAGAGCACCCAAATTTGACAAGTCATCTATCTGTTGTTATTGGTGGGGGTGGGGTGTGGCGAGGTTTAAGTCTTGCCTGAGGTGACACTGCTCGTCTGGAAACCCAGTAGGGAGCTCCAGTTAGCTGCTTCAATGGAGCTGCCTCAGTTTCTGTTAGGTGTTTGTAAGGCCCTAACTTGGTGATGTTATCTTTCTACTGTTATTTGTTTATCTACTTGGAAGCCTCTCTGGGGGGTGGAGGGGGGGACACTGTTTTTCCGGGGACTTCCTGTATTAGGAACTCCAGCTGGCTGCGAAAAGGAACTTCTCTCATTGGTTTCTGCTTGATTCTTTGAGCAGTTAATTTGGTGATCTTTTGGTATCTATTTATCTATAAGATACTTGCTATTTATTCTTTTATTTTGGTTTGCTATAAACTTAATAAACTTATTCAAAACTGAAAGTATGGGGGCTAGAGAGATGGCTCAGTACTGAAGCACACTGGCTGCTTTTAAGACCTGGGTTCAATTCCCAGCATCCACATGATCTTTCACAACTGTCTGTAACTCCAGTTCCTGAAGATCTGATGCCCTATTTTGGCCTCTGAGAGTACCAGGCATACAAATGCTGCACAGACATACATGCAAGCAAAACAACCCATCCACATAACAGGGGACGTGACTATAGTAGATCATTCTTCTGATCATGTAGTACACATGTGTGATTGCTAATACATCCCAAGAGATCGCATGCAGTCCATGCATACTTTCTTTCACCCACCTCCCCTGCATACTTTACTTAGAAGTCTTTCTCTGGTTGCTATAGCAGCACATCTTATAAACTGAAGCACCAAGAAACTCCTCAGTCATCCAGTGTTGGGTGGCTGTTAGTACGTGACTTCCCTACTTCTACCTATTCAGTTGAAATCTCACCTTGGCTATTACAAAATCTGCATTGTGAGAATATCCAGCAGCCACAATTAAGGGGATAAGTTAGATTTTATACTGGGTACCTTGAATTCCTGGATTAAGAATCTATTCTGTGAAGTACACACCTCAACTCTGCCACATCCATGTCCCACTTGAACATTACAAATATTTCAAAAGAAAGAATGTAATTTTTTTTTAATTCACAAGCAACCAACCAACTCAGTTGTATAAACCCCAAAGCTGTAACATAGAAAACACAGAAAATCAAGACAACATAACTCTTCCAAAAATTCCTCATCTGTGGTTATCTAGTTAGAGCAAATGAGATGAAATCCCAGACAGAGAACTTAAAAGAATAATTATAAAAACATTCAAAGAGGTGAGTCAGGGAGTACAAACATATACACAGCATTCCTCTGTCATCCTTGCTTTAGTTTGTACTCAGGTCCCTGCCTGGCCTCCCTCAGTGATGGGCTATGATCTATAAGTGTAAGACAAACCAACTCTGTCTGTCCAAAAGAAAAAAATATATATCTGAATAAAGCAAAGAAGGAAAAAACTTATCAAGAATATAAACAGCTGAGCAAAAAGGGAAGCTTGGCAGGAAAGAGGAATTTAATAGCAGATGGCAATACTAGAGAAGAGCTAATCTGAAAGACTAAAAATGAAAAATGGAATCAAATAAAATGTTCTGTAGAAAGTTTCACCAATAGAATGAATCAAGGAGAAGACAGAATATCTGTGCCTGAAGACAAAATGGAGTATTGAAACAATCTAACAAGGACAAAATTAAAATGCTAAGAAGGTATAAGAATTTCAGAATTCTGATGGCAAATTACTAAGAGACTGAGCTTGTGAATTCTCTGCACAGGACGACACTATTCTAAAGCCATAGAAATGGTTTTTAAATAATCACAACAGAAAGTTTCCACCAGTTGGAAAAAGAAATGCCAATCCAGACCCAGTGGCATTCAGACACCAAACAGGAGCAGGAGAACCTCTCCTTATCACATTACAACTAAAACACAAATATACATAAAGATGTAAATGTTTTAAAAGGAGCAGGAGAGAAATACCAAGTCATTAAATTTGTGGGAAAATGAACAGAGCTAGAAAAATCATCCTGAGTGTGGTAACCTAGACCCAGAAAGATAAAAATGATATCTATTAACTTTAAATTGATATTATCTGTTAAGTAAATAATAATCAAGTTATGATCTGTAGACCTAAGAGGTTAGGAATAGAGGATGCCTCTAGAGGGGACCAGTGGACCTCCCTGAGAGGAGGAAATAAAGCAGATTCTGCAGGTTAACTGGGAATGGGAGGAATCAGGTGGGGTGTGTGGAAATACTACAGGAAGAGACAGCTGGGATTGGGGGCACTGGGAGGTGTAGAAACCTAATGCAATGAAAATTTCCTGTAATCTATGAGGGTGAACCTTCTAGGACTGATGACTCCTTGTAATGGAGAATACAGAATCTGAACTGGATATCTTTTACAGCCAGGCAAGGCTTCCAGTGCCATGACTGGGTTGCATTTAGTTAAGTTGTTGGCTGAAGGGGTCCCATGGAGACTTCTAAGAACCCAGACTGATGCTATGATATAAGGTCACTCTCTGAAAATTGACAGATGGGCCCCATTGCCAAGGACAACATCCATACTGCTTATTGAACACAGAGAGGTCAAACTGATGACTGAATGGAGCCCTCACCCCCTAAATTCTTGTCTCTTTGGCATGAGAAGGTACTCTGCAGATTTTTGAAAGAGAAACCTGAACACCATTCCAGACACAAAACCCTCAATCTACAATCTTTCCTACCTGCAAGATGTGCTGGGACAATGATGGTGCATAACTTGTGGGAATAACCAACAAATGTTTGTTTTAACTTGAAGTCCACATCATGAGAAGGAGCCAGTGCCTTACTCTGCCTGGTTGTCAAGGAACTGAAAATTATATAGCTCAGAGACCTACAGAACTAAACACAACTGGTTAAAAGAAATCAAAAAATGGTGCTGAATGATACTCATGCTATATTCAGATTGATGTTTCCAGTCAGAGAGGCTTCTAACGGCAGATGTGTGCAGGTGCAGAGACCCACAACCAGACATATATAGAGAGAATCTAAACTGGAGGTCCTCATCAAATCTCTCCCCTTAGAGATTGGGGAACCCCATAGAGAGGAAAGAAAGGTTATAAGAGTCAGAGAGGATAGAGAACATGGCCAACCAAATCATCTAACCAGAGCTCATACAGGCTCCTAGAGATTAAATCAGGGAACACAGGGTCTGCCTGGATCTGCATCAGGTCCTCTGCATGTTACGATTGTTAGCTTGGTATTTATGGAACTCCTTACAATGGGAGAAGTTGTATCTTTGACTCTCTTGCCTACTCTTGGAACTCTTTTCCTCCTATTGGATTGGATGTCTGCAAGTAGAAGAGTACAAATAGATCCATATTTATCATCCTGCATAAAATTCAAGTACAAGTGGATCAAAGGCCTTGACATAAAATCAGATACACTGAACTTGATAGTGAAGAATGTGGGGATAACCTTGAACAAGTTGACACACGAGATAACTTTCTTAACAGAACACCAATAGCTCAAGCATTAAAATCAACAATTAATAAATGGGACTTCATCTGAATATGGTTGTGCATGCCTTTAATCCCAGCACAGGGGAGACAGAGGCAGACAGATCTCTAAGTCTGAGGCCAGTTCAGTCTACTGAGTGAGTTCCAGGAGAGCCAGGACTACACAGAGAAACCATGTTTCAAAAAACAAAAAAAAAAAGAGAGAGGTAGAGAGAGAAAGACAGAGAAGGGGTGCAGAGAACCTCATAAAACTGAAAAGCTTCTATAAGGTGAAGAACACTGTCAATCTGAGTAAGCAGCAACCTACAGAATGGGAAAATATTTTCACCAATCCTTCTTATACAGAGGGCTAAATATCCAAAATATATAAATAACTCAATAAACTAAATATTTAAAAAATCAAATAATCCAATTTAAAAATGGAGAACAGATATAAACAAATTTCAATAATGGACTCTCAAATGGCTGAGAGACACTTAAAGAAATGCTCAACATCCTTAGCCATCAGGGAAACACAAATCAAAACTACTTGGAGATTCCATCTTACTCCTCTCAAAATGGCTCAGATTAATAACACTGATGACAACCCAGGCTGGAAAGAAGGGGTTCACTCCTCCATTGCTGGTATGAGTACAAACTTATATAGCCACTATGGAAATCAATATGGCAGTTTCTCAGAAAGTTGACAATTGATCTACCTCAAGACCAGGCTATACCACTCTTGGGCATATACCCAAAAGATATTCCACCATAACACAAGGACACTTGCTCAACCATGTTCATTGCAGATTTACTCATAATAGTTAGAAACTAGAAACAACCTAGATGTTACTCAACTGAAGAATGGATTTAAAAAGTGTGGTACATTTACACAATGGAGTATTACTAAGCTGTTAAAAAATACATCATGAAATTTGCAGGCAAACAGGAAAACCACAGCACACAAAGAGGAGAGTGTAACCCTGCCTGGCCCAGGCAGAGACCCCAGTCTCTGGGACCGTGGCCATGAGACAGAGTCCTTTGAATCCCACCCTTACTCAGCTCTGCACTAAACCCAGGCCAGCAGGGAAAGCCCCTGTAGGCCAAAAACCCCAGTAAAACCCAGTTTACTGGACATCCTCAGCTCCAAAATCCCACCCTATTCCCCAACCCATGCCATCACCCACCAACCTCAGCAGCAATGGAAAGCCCACAGACCCCCTGCCCACAGCAGACTTAGAGAAGACTAAGAGGATCAAGAATAACTGCTTGCAACCCTCAGTATTTCAGTGCATACTGGACCAAAAGTGGCCACCAGAGACCACAGTGTGTCAGCACCTACTTGAAGTAAGAGGAGTCAATACCTCCAGGTGGACCAAGTACCCAGATTGGACCAAGAGAGGCTTTCTGAGACACAGACACACCCACAACAGACTGAGCCAAAATCAGCTCTCTGAGATTCAGACAAATCCTTCAGTAAACTGAGAAAACAATGGGCAGATGCCAGGGCAAGAATACATAAACAATATAAAGAACAACATGGCACCACCAGAAGAATCTGATGGTTCTACAACATTAAGACCTAAGCATGGCAATGCAGAGGAAGTAGAAGGAAATGAGCTTTAAAAAAAAAAAGCTTTATGAAGATAATAAAAGAGGATATAAGAAATTTCCTTAAAGAAATAGGGGAAAAAAGACAAAAAATTAGAAGAGATCAACAATCCTTGACAGAAAAATAAATTTAACAAAAAACAAGAGAACGCAATTAAACAGGTAAAGAAACATCAAACAGGTAATCAAAACTATTTAAAAATTGAAAAAGAAGCAATAAAGAAGAAACAAACTGAGGCAATGATGGAAACAGAAAATCTGAAGAAACAAACTGGAACTACAGATACAAGCATAACCAACAGAAAGCAAGAGATGGAAGAGAGAATCTCTGGAGTGGAAGATTCAATAGTGGAAATAGATCCACCAGAGAAAGAAAACACAAAACTAAAAAAGTCATAACAAAAAAAATCCATAAAATATGGGATTTTTGAAAAGACTAAATGAAAATAATTAGAATTGAAGGAGAATACCAACTTAAAGGCACAGAAAATATGTTCAACAGAATCATAGAAGAAAACTTTCCTACTCTAAAGGAGGAAATGTCTATGAAGATACAAGAAGCTTACAGAACACCAAATAGACTAGACCCCCCCTCAAAAAAAAAGTCTGTTCGCCACATAATAATCAAGCCACTAAACATACAGAATAAAGAAAAAATACTAAGAGCTGCAAAGGAAAAAGACCAAGTTACCTATGAAGGCAGACCCATCAGAATAACACCAGATTACTCATTGGAAATAATGAAAGCAAGAAGGTCCTGGTCAGCTGTTATACAGACACTAAAAGACCATGGCTCCCAGACCAGACTAATATATCCATCAAGACTATCAGTCACCATAGATGCAGTAAACAAGATATTTCACAACAAAACCAGATTTAAACCATATTTACCCACAAATCCAGCACTAGAGGGAAAACTCCAACCTAAGGAAACTAGATACACTCATGAAACCACAAGCAATAGATAATCTCACAGGGAAAAAAAAAAAACAAAGAAGGGAAGTATGTACATGATACTATCAAAAATAACAGGAAATAACAATCATTGATCATTAATACCCCTTAATATTAATGAACTCAATTTACCTATAAAAAGACACAGGCTAACATAATGGATAAACAAACAAAATCCATCCTTCTGTTACATACCAGAGACAAACCTTAGCTTCAAAGACAGACACTGACTCAGAGGTTGGGAAAAGACTTTCTAATAAAATTGACATAAGAAACAAACTGCTGGGGAGGAGATGGGGAGATGTGGAGAAGAGAGAGTGACTGGAAGGGGCAGGAGAGGAAGGGAGCTTGAACAAGGATATACACAGATTAAAAATATTACCTTATTTATAATAATAAAAAAAAGAAACAAACTGGTATAGCCATCCTAACATCTACAAAAATAGACTTCAACTAAAATCAATCAAAAAAGACCAGGATGGACATTACTTATTCATCTTAGAAAAAAATCCACCAAGATGAAGTCTCAATCCCGAACATTTAGGGCCACAACACAAGGGCACCTACATAAGTAAAAGAAACACTACTAAAGCTTAAATCTCATGTCAAACCTCACACATTAATAGTGGGAGACTTCAGTATCCCACTATCAGCAATGGATAGGTCTACCAGACAGAAACTCAACAGAGAAATAAGGGATCTAATGCATGTTATGATCCAAATGGACTTAATAGATATATACAGAACTTTTCACCCAAACACAAAGGAATATACATTTTTCTCAGCAACCCATGGCACTTTCTCTGAAATTGACCACATACTCAGTCATAAAGCAAACGTCAATAAATACAAAATTGGGAATAAGTCCTTTTATCATATCAGACCACCATGGTCTAAAGTTAGAGTTCAACAACAACAAAAATCAGAGAAAGTCTACAAATTTATGGAAACTGAACATATATTGAACCACCTCTGGGTTAAGGAAGAAGTAAAGAAAGAAATCAAAGACTTCCTAGAATTCAATGAAAATGAATCCACAACATACCCAAAGTTATGGGACACAATGAAAGCAGTGCTAAGAGAAAAATTCATAGCACTAGATGCCTCCATGAAAAGCCTTGAGAAATCTCATGCAAGAGACTTAACAGCACAGCTGAAAGCTTTAGAACAATTAGAAGCAAACTCACCTAGGAGTTGACTGCAGGAAATAATCAAACTCAGTGCTGAAATCGATACAATTGAAACAAAGAGAACAATACAAAAAAAAAAAAAAAACAATGAATCAAAGAATTGGTTCTTTGAGAAAGTCAACAAGATAGATAAACACTTATCCAAACTAACCAAAAAAACAAAGGGAAAGTATCTAAATTAATAGAATCAGAAATGAAAAGAGGAACATATCAAAACACCCAGGAAATTCAGAGAATCATTAGGTCATACTTCAAAAACCTATCCTTCACTAAATTGGAAAACCTAAAAGAAATGGATAGATTTCTGTACAGGTACTACTTGCCAAAATTAAATCAAGATCAGATAAATTACCTAAATAGTTCTATAACCTCCAAAGAAATTGAAGCTGTTATTAAAAGGCTTCCAAGCTAAAAAAGCCCAGGGCCAGATGGTTTCAGTACAGAATTCTACAAGACATTCAAAGAACTAACACCAATACTCAAACTGGTTTTTGTTTGTTTGTTTGCTTGCTTGCTTTTTATTAATAGATTTTTATTATGAATGAAGTCATATTTTTTATCCATGTATTCCCTTGTTCAGACTCCCTTCCTCCTCCCGCTCCTCCCCGTCACTCACTCTTCTCCTCATCACTTTATCTCCGCCTCAGCAAGGGCAGGAGGTCCCAAGGTCCTAAGGTGGCTTAGTTCTCAAACTGTTTTATACAATAGAAACTGGAGGAACATTGCCAAACTCATTTTATGAGGCTACAGTCACCCTGATACCCAAGCCACTAAAGATGCAACAAAGAAAGTCAATTAGAGACCAATTTTCCTCATGAACACTAATGCAAAAATACTCAATAAAATACTGGCAAAGTGAATTCAACAACATACTAAAAAATCATTTACCATAACCAAGTAGGCTTTATCTCAGAGATGCAGGGATGGTTCAACATATGAAAAACTATCAATGTCATCCATTATATAAACAACCTGAAAGAAAAAAACACATGGTTATCTCCTTAGGGGGAGAAGAGAGCATGGAGAGAGACAGCTGAAATTGGGGGGTGGCATTTGGGAAAGGGCTGTAGAATTCTTGTACAGAGGAAACCTCCTGAAGTTTATGAAGGTGATCCTAATAATAGCTCCTACTAATGGGGGATACAGAGACTCAACTGGCCGTCTCTTATAGTCAGGCAATGCTTCTAGTGGTAGGAATAGGATACATACAATGAATTGTTGGGATAAAAATGGTCCCATGAAAACCCCTCATACAATCAACCATGATGCTAGGACAGAGGCTTGCTCCCTGAAAACTGACAAAAGAACCCCGTTGCCATAGACAACACTCACACACCTCACTGAACATGGAGACGTTGAGCTGGTGCTTACATGGAGCCATCACTTCTACATTCTAGTCTCTTTGATGCAGGAAGGTGCTCTGCAGGCTAGATGTGAGTATGTGTCCTGAGGTAACCAAAATCATGAAAGTAGAATCGAACCCTTGCCAGGATAGGGGTTGGAAGCAATAGAAAGGATTCTAGCAGGATTCAAGTAATCTGATTAGTGTTACCTGGAATATCTGTGTTTATCACAGACAAGCATCTGCACCTGGCCTGTTGGGATCTAGGCCATGGTCCTAGAAGCCAACAAGTAAGAATGAAGATAGCCATTAGTTCTTGACCCACAATTACAGCCACACAGAATCATATGTGTGTTCTTTCCAGCTGTTTGTAATTCTGCCTGAAGATGCACATGGTCTTGGGGGTGCTAGAGCATGTATACTGTTGAAGGCCAGCTACAAGGGAAGTTTTTTTTCTATGTAGCTGTGGAAAAGCCATTATCCATAGTGAGGTGAAACTTTTCAGTAATGTGGTGATCTCACACTCTTGTAACACTTCAACCATGGTCTTATAAGAAGCCCAATAAACTCTGTGGTACACTAAGGCAGACTCATACGGAATGATTTCTGCAATCTGTCATTGTTATCATATCTGAGAAGAACAGATGTGTGCTCATATCACCCCAGAAACAGTTCATGCAGCAGTGTGGGGTGAGCCTCTTTTTTCATCCTTAAACTTAAAGGTCATGAGGTGGTTTGGGGTATGTGTTAGTGTTAATTGCTTATCTCACTATCATGAGAAAAATGCCTGACTGAAGCTACTTAAGGAAGAACTTGTTATGGCTCAGTTTCAGGATAAAGCCATCACAGAGGGGAAGGTATGATGGTAGGAGCATGAGGCAGCTGGTCACATTGCATGTGCAGCCTGGAAGCAAAGAGCAATGAATGCTGTGTTCAGCCACCTTTCTCCTTTTCATTCAGGACTCCGGCACATGTGAGATTGACAGCAACAATAGCTAGACACCTCAGTTAGCACAGTCCTGCCTAGAGACTTGTCTCTTAAATGATTCTAGATTTTGTTGGCTATATTAGACATCACATTGTTGATTTCTTATCTCACCATTTGATCAAATCTAACAAGAAGCCGCTTATGATGGTTAGTGTTCATTATCAATTTGACAGAATCTGGAATCACCTGAGACATGGGCCTCAGAATAAGAAATTATCTTGATGGTGTTGGTTTGTTTATGTGGGACAACTCACTTTAATTGTGAGGAAGACCATTTTCTGGTCAGGAGATTCTGACCTGTATAAAGTGAAGAAAGTGAGCTGGATGGTTTGACATTTGTTTTTTTCTTTCTATTTCTTGGCCATGGAGGCAATGTGAGAAGTTGCCTCAGGATCCTGCTGCCTTGAATCCCCCCAATGATGGTTTATACCTTCAATCTTTCCTTCCTTAAGTTGCTTATATCAGACTATTTTATCACAGCAAAAAAAAAAAAAAAAAAAAAAAAAAAAAAAAAAAAAAAAAAAAAAAAAAAAAAAAAAAAAAAAAAAAAAAAAAAAAAAAAAAAAGGCTTAGTCACTGTCCTATGGCTGTGAAAAGAAACGATGACCAAGGCAACTCTTATTTAAAAAAACATTTAATTGAGGGCTTATTTACAGTTTCAGGGATCCAGTCCATTATCATCATGGAGGGAAGCAGTATAAGGAGCATGATGCTATAGAAATAGCTAAGGACTATATCCTGATCCATAGGCCAAGAAAGAGACTTTGGGCTTGGCATGGGCTTTTAAAACCTCAAAGACCAACCCTGGTGATGCTCTTCTTCCAACAATGCCATGCTTCTTCATCCTTCATAAACAGCACCACTCCCTGATGACTAAGCCTTCAAATATATAAGCCTATGAAGGCCATTATTATTTAAATCCCCATAGGAAAAAAGAAATTTGTACCAAGAAAGGAGGTTGTTCCTACTGTGAGAAAACTGACCATAGGGTTCTTAAGCCTTTAAACTAGTTTTCAAAGAAATGTAGAATGTTTTGGAGCTTTAGACCAAGTCATTCTAGGAGATTAAAAGACAGGGGTACTTGGAGACGTATGGATATTGGAAGCCTGACTCTGTGTTTTCAGAGGATGATGAGCAAAAACGCAGGTGAGGAACCATCCATTTGACATTTTTTGTCATAAATGTGGCTTTATTCTACTCATGCCCTGAAAATGTGAGTGAAGTTGAGTTTAAAGATAATAAACTATTTTTAAGAAAAAAAGTAGTATGAAAAACTTAATTTTGGATTAGAAAAACTCAGACAACAAAATAACTTTAACTAGTAAAGAGATTAACATAATTAAAGAAAAGTCTGACACCCTAAACTGAGGTAACAGAAATGTGTTCATTTCCTCCTAATCAACTCACACAAGCTGATACAGCAGTTGTCAAAGGACCTGGGTGTAGTGAGATTTTGTTCTAATACATTGTAAATAATTGTCCTGCCTACTGGTTTAATAAAAATGCTAATTGGCAAAGGCAGACAGGACGTATGGGTGGGACTACCAGACTAAGAAAACTCTGAGAACAGAAAGAGCAGAGCAGAGATGCCAGAGAGACACCAGGAGAGATGCCAGCAGATGCAGAGGAAAGAAGACAACCATGCTCCTCTGAGAAAAGGTAGCAAGCCACACGACTAAACAGATTAATGGAAATAGACTGAGTTAAGATGAAAGAGCTAGCTAGCAATATTTCTGAGCCATTGGTCAATCATCATAAAATTAATATAAGCCTTTGTGTGATTATTTGGGGCTCTGGGGCAAAGAGGCAGTAGGATTGTGAATGGGTCCAAACCTTGGGACGAGGTCCAAAAACCCAGGCCAGGAGCTTATTACTACACCTGGGCTATCTTGAGCTGACAAATTTCATAAGCATCATTCACATGGTGCTGGTTTTAGAAACAAGAAAGATTAAAGACTTGGAGGGCAGTTGTCATAGAGAACATCTGAGGAAGGCCAGCACTGAGTAGCAGAATCAGAGTCTCTGCCAAGAAGCCCTGAGATGACATTATGTGAGATTGTGATGATGGAGCATAAGTTGCCATGGAGATTCCAAGATACTGGAAATGTCAGAGCTGTGAGATACCTGCCCAAAAAAATGAAGGCATGGAGTAGAGCCAGCCTAAGAAAGCATCTTTCTGTATTGCAGGCAGCAGAGATGGAGGGATAAGGCTGCTGAAACATTTTGGAGCCCAGCCAATTTCTTCACAAGCCAGATACTGCACAGGGACCTACAAGACTTAAAGTTTCCCTGGTAGATTTTGATTTTGCCTTGGTCTGATTGCTTATTACTATTGCAGTTTCTCTATTTTGGAATGAAAAGTTTTGTTCTTATAATATATACATCTTGTTTTTTATCTTATAGAAATTCATAGTGAAGAGACTTTGGGCTTTTAAAACATTGGAACTGTTAAAGATTTAGGGGACTTTTAAAGCTGTACTGAATGTATTGTACATTATAAAATGGCCAGCCTTGCCTGGGACTCATGACCTTGAATGTGTGGCCCTCCTTCTAAGACCTGTGGTTACAATCATGCATCACCAATATCCAGATCATAACCAGGATTTTCTACATTAAATTAATACAGTACAGCAACAGATTTTTCTGATCATGAAAAATCTTCACCTATTTGTCATAACAATAGATGTGATCATTGATACAATAACAGTAACCAACCTTTCTGATTATATTTAAAGCTCACTCCATAGAATGGAGCTAATGTCTGATACTCAAAACCTAGGCCACACCTCCAGTTGGTAAGGTCAAAGATCCTAGAGGAGAGAAACTTCTATTATTTTATATTTTATTTTGCCCTTTGATTATAATATACTATCAAATTGCCTTTTAGGTACTTATCTTTATACTCATGGATTAGTGTTGTATGATATTTTGTTTGTATTCTGACAGAGCTTGCCTGGAGATCAGAGGGCAGAGATAGCCACTCATTAACGTTGGAGACCAGGCAGCAGTAGCACACACTTTTAATCCCAGCATGTGGGAGGAGGAAGCAGGAAGATCAGGAGTTCAAAAACACCCTAGGCTACATCAGATTGAACCAGTCTAGAAGAGAAACAGAGCCAGGTAGTGGTGGTGCATGCCTTTAACCACAGCACAATCCAGAGGAACATAAGGCAGTGGAGACAGAATCTCAGACCCCCATTCAGTCTGAGGATTCATAGAGGTCAGAAGTCTCTAGTGGCTGTTGCTCTGCTTCTCTGACCTTTCAGTTGTCACCCTCATATCTGACTCCAGGGTTTTTTTTTTAAACATTTATTTATTGTTATGTATACAGTGTACAGAAGAGGTTACCAGATCTCATTATAAATGGTTGTGAGCCACCATGTGGCTGCTGGGAATCAAATTCAGGCCCTCTGGGAGAACAGTCAGTGCTCTTAACCTCTGAGCCATCTCTCCAGCCCCCAGATTTTTATTTTTAAGACTAATTAGGATCTGGTTCAGATTAGTGCAGCTTCAGCTCTCATCAGAGAAGCTTGCCTTTCGAAAGGACTTGTGGTTAATATAGACATTAGTAACTGGTCAAAATGTTGTGTAGAAGTGATGGTGAAGTGCTCAGCGATAAATGGTCTGTACATATCACATCGCATCCCCCAATGATTCTTGAAACATCATAGAAAGGGTGGTATAAATATAAGAGCCAGGGGTTGAAGGGAAATGCTACAAAATAATGTCTTCCAGCCTGATAAATCAATGCACTCAGGAACACACTGAAGCTGTGGTTGCCTGAAGAAGATCAAAGCAGCAAACAGTACAGTAAATATGAAAGAGACATTCCCAAGTCTAAAGAGCTACTGACAGCTGATGCTTACATGGGAGGGAGAGCATCTTTCTTTGTGTTT
This sequence comes from Sigmodon hispidus, assembly GCA_004025045.1. Taxonomy (NCBI): domain Eukaryota; kingdom Metazoa; phylum Chordata; class Mammalia; order Rodentia; family Cricetidae; genus Sigmodon; species Sigmodon hispidus. Next base: position 109,211 of record PVIH01005080.1, read on the forward strand.
ATGACCCTTGGTAGGTTATTCCTGCTCCAGGGGATGGTCTCAACCACATTCACATGTTGGCAGTACAAACTGGATTCCATAAGCTATGTGAAAATAAATGCGCATGGAGTTTGTAGAGAAGCATGTTCAATGTCAGAGGCAAGGGAATGAAGGGGCAAATATGATCAAAATACATTATTTAATCTATAAAACTCTCAAAAATTAAATAAAAACATTTTAAAAATATATTTGATCATGATGTACACAGAGCATGACAGACCTCACCTCTGTAAAGTCACCTAACTCCACCACCTCAAGGATAGGTCACCTTAATGCATTCACCCTAAATCAGAGGAAACAAGAATGGGTCTTGTGGTGGGTATTTTCTGTTGCTGGGGTAAACACAATGACCGAAAAGCAACTTGGAGAGGAAAGGATTTATTTGGCTTACAGGTTAGTCAGTCTTCCTACCTTCAGTCTTGTAGGAACTCAAGGAGCAGAGTATGGAGAAATAAATACTGTTACTGGCTTATTCTTCATGGTTTGCTCAGCCATCTGCCCATGGGCAGCGTCACCTATGGTTGCCTGGATCCTCCCACATCAATCATGATTCAAGAAAATTCCAGACAGACGTGCTTACAGGCCAATCTGATGAAGTTGATTCTTTAGTTGAGGCCCTTCTTAGGTGATTCTAGTTACTGTCAAGTTGAAAAAAAAAATAACCAGCACCAGTATGGTGGTTTGAATGACAATATCTCACATAGACTCAAGTTGTTTACATACTTGGTTCCTAGTTGATGGTGCTGTTTGAGTAGGTTTAGGAGGTGTGGCCTTGCTGAAGGAAGGATCTCACTAGAAGGCTTTGAAAGCTAAAAGACTTCTGTTATTTCAAATTTTCTCTCTCTGCTTCATGCTTGGGTTCAAGATGTGAGCCCTAGGTTTCCTGCAGTTATACATTTCATTCCACCATTATGCACTCTAACCTTCTGGAACAATAAACCTGAATAAACTCCTCCTTCTTTAGGTTGCCTTGGTCATGGTATTTTAAACAGAAAAGTAACTAATATAGTAGTTGGTACCAGGAGTGGGGTACTGCTATACTGTATAGACCTGGAGGAATGTGGAAGACTGACAGTAGTGCTGAGGACTATGTGGACTGTGGAGGCCCAGATCAAGAGGTTTCTGAGGGGAACAATATCAGAAATGGGGCTAGAGATCATGTGGCTGCTTTCTGCCCTTGTCCTCACAATTTTCCTGATGCTAGCTAGATTTAAATTAATGAATCAACTTCTTTTGTTTAGGAGACTTCAAAACAGCTCAGTGCTGACTCTGGTACGTAGTTATTAGTATCATTCTTATCCAGATCTGCAATGAAAAAGAAGAAATGGGGCAAAATGTACAGTTCAGAGAGAAAAGGAAAACTGACAAGCTCAATGTTACAGCCAAAGCTTGTGCTGGAAGAGAGATTACAACTGTGAAAGAGATAAATTAATATGAGGCCTAACCTGAGTTCCTACAAGACTGAAGGTAGGAAGACTGACTAACCTGTAAGCCAAATAAATCCTTTCCTCTCCAAGTTGCTTTTCGGTCATTGTGTTTACCCCAGCAACAGAAAATACCCACCACAAGACCCATTCTTGTTTCCTCTGATTTAGGGTGAATGCATTAAGGTGACCTATCCTTGAGGTGGTGGAGTTAGGTGAATTTACAGAGGTGAGGTCTGTCATGCTCTGTGTACATCATGATGTACAAGACCTCAGGACAAGACCTCACCCAGCTAAGCTTCCAAATTGTAGAAGTGTCTTAAACCCCTTACCACTTGTGGGTGTCTGGGTGGAATTCAAGAACTTGCACAGATAGAGGATTCTAGGGTCCAAAACCCCATTCTCAGGCCCAGAGTGCAAAGAATGTAAGAGATGGAAGGTGGATCTGGGGTGCTATAACACTGTCTTCTGGACCTGATCCGGCTGTTGGAATCATGAACTCACAGCAGCTGTGATCACCTACATAATATTTGCATTCCAAAAAGAAAACATAAAATAAGGAGGGTGTGGATATATATTAAATATTTAATAAATCCTGAGATATCAGAGAGATCACACAGTCAAATCCTAGACAGACAGCTCAAAAAATCCTTGATCCTTAAATACAAAGATAAACAACTAAGTCAATCACACACACCTTAAATACAAAAATAAACAACTGAGTCAATTACACACATCTTAAATACAAAATAAACAACTAAGTCAATCACACACACCTTTAATCCCAGCACAGGGAAAGCCAGGAGTGGTGTCCAACATCCTTTATCCCATAACTCCAGGAGACAGAACTTCTTCTGTTTCTGTGAATTCAAGGCTACACGCCTTTAATCCTAATCTAGATGAGATAGGGTATATAAGAGCTCGAGAAACCAGGCAGAATCAGAAGTGACTGGCAAAAATAACTGACAAAAGCAACAGGCAAAAAAGACCAAAAATAAAACTAAAAAAGTTACAAGACAATTTAATAAAAATTGACTGTGGTGCTTCCTCTCTCTGATAGTTCAGCCTTCCCCTGATATTTGACTCTAAGTCTCATTTATACAAACCAAATTCATACTACTACAGGAGGGAGACTGGCTAGGAAGAAGGGGTCAACAACATGGGAAAGATATAAGAAAAGGACATGACAGAGGAGAATATGATCACAGTGTATTTGTACAATTAACAAATGGTCAGCGTACTTTAAAGGATTTTAAAACATGGAATCCAAATAATTTGTACAATTTAATGATTGTGCAAGAATCAACAATAAGGGAGGGGATGTGGCTCAATTGGTCCCAGCATTCAGGAGGTGAAGGGATCAGGCACAGTTCAAGGCTTCTCCTGCTGCATATGGAGTTTGAGGCCAGTTTGGATTATATAAAACCCCGTCTCAAAAACAGAGATAAAAACAAAGAAATCATGTGAGTAAAGCCATCAGTAAAACAATACTACAATGCCTGGCATCAGTGGGATGGTGTTTCTGGGAAGATATGGTGCCACTAGCTCTCACCCCGTCATACGTGAAAAAGACACAAGGGTGTCACTTTATTTTACGAGTTACTGGATTTTATGGAAGCCATTCCTGAACTGACCACACTGGGAATGAATTGGCTCTTTCTGCTGTGAAACCCAGACCCTCTCACCCCTCTCTGAAATTCCTGAAATGTGCATCTCCTGCCTGGTGCGTCAGATGCTCAGCCCCCTCCCTCTGCCTCTTCCGCTGCCAGTACCCACTTCCCAATTTCTCTTCCTAAGTAAAGCTACACTCAGGGTGATGGTAAATAAAAGCTGCTGTACACACAGCTTCTGTCAGTGAAACATGAGTGATTCCAAGGAAATGGGGAAGAAGCAGCTCGGTCCTCTGGGTGAGACTGGGCTGGTACTCCAGGAGTTTTGGGAAGGGGTGGCAGTGGATCAGTGTGTGTCTCAACCTACCCTGTATGTGACCGATGCTCTGTCCACTCAGATGAGGAACAGCTGATAACCAGCGGCACCAGGTACTCCATCAAAGACTTTGACGTCCAACCAAATTCTGGATTCAGTAGCTTTGCAGGTAAAGCAGGATAAGGGACAGTTCCTTGGTTGGGTTCCTGAGAAGGTCAAAGTTGGGACTCTTGCCAGTGAGGTCCAGAGAGTTGGAAGCTCAGATCTTGCATCTTAGTCCTGGGCTTCCAGGAACTGTAGAGGCTAGGATCTGGAATCCTGAACCATGGGAATGAGGCTGACGTATTATTGCCTGTCTGGCAATTGAATCAGGGGCACCAAGGTGCTAAAATTCCATCCTTTCCTCCTGCAGGGCACCTGGGCCTCAGCCATGTCCCCTTGGCACTGCAGGTTTTCTTCCTCATTGTCTTCTCCATCCTGCTGATGGTCGTCCTTGTCAAAGGTCAGGCAGAAATGAGGTTTGGGGTTTGAGGGTCTGGCTCTTCAGCCAAAGGGATCCAGGAGGGAGGAGCAACTGATGGAGACTGTGTCCTCACGGTCCTCTGAGGAGGAGTTCTGCAGGGGAGACACTAGTTGCACTTGCCTTAGAAACCCAACCTCCCTTGGGTGTTATATCCATCAGCAAACAGGACTAAATAAGACCTTGGGCCCTGGAAATGATGGTCCCTGGACTGGAGACATCTCTCAAGCAGTAGAACACTTAACTTGCCTAGCAAGCTCAGAATTCTGTGTTCTATGTCAGCACTGTATAAAACTGAATGTGACAGTGCATTCCTAGCACCTCAATACTCAGGAGTCATCAGAAGTTCAAGGTCAACCTCAGCTACATAGAAATTTTGATGCTGCTGAACTATATTAGACACTGTCTAGGAAATAAAGGAAGGGAGGGAGGAAGAGAAGGAGGGAGGAAAGGAAGGAATGTAGGAGAGGAAAAAGAACTTGGTCCTAGGGGTCCAGTATAGGCCAAGAAACACAGAAAGCATTTAATAACTGCTTGACTCTTTCTCTTGGCATAGTCTTCAAGATCCCCAGTTCTCAGGGACAGGAGCAACTCAGCCAGGAGAAGATCTACCAGAAACTGACCCAACTGAAGGCTGGAGTAGGTGAGGAACTGGAAATAAGGGACCTTACAGCCTTTAGAAGGTTTGCTTAAATAACTATTCTTTGCTCAGCCTCAGTTTCCTCACCTGTGGAATGGGCATGCAGAGTAAATCTGAGGAAAGCATCTCATTGGTGTTGACTAGAGTCTATGCACACAATAGACAGTCAGTATTCACAGGAATTGTGCACAAAATAGGTACTCAAGATTCACAAGAACCTGGACAGAGTAGACACTCAATGTTCACAAGAGTATGTACACGGTAAGCACTCAGGGTTCACAGGGGTGTGAACACATTACAAACTCAGCGTCATAGAGATTGTGAACACATAAGGCACTCAGTGTTCACAGGGTATGCACATGGTAGGTGTTCAGTTAAACCCATCTCCTCACCTCCATTCTGAGCCCTAAGCCGTAACTTCTTCCAATCTAGATCAGGCTAGTACTCCTGGGCTCTCCTGGGTATAGAAGAGACTCAAGCAATAGGGTAGGAAATGGCTCACCATGGTGCTGTGTCAAGAGAGGGGCCTGCTTCTGGAGAGCTTGAAGGTTAAACAGTCACAGGAGCATGTGTCCATCCTGACCTGCATCCCCCAACAGATCACCTATGCCGCCCCTGTCCCTGGGACTGGACACCATTCCAAGAAAGCTGCTACTTTTTCTCTGTGGCCCAGAAGACCTGGAATGATTCTGCCACTGCCTGCGAGAATATGGGGGCTCAACTTGTGGTCATTAAGAATGACGAGGAGCAGGTATGCCTGGTGGGACCCAGTCCTCATCTGGGGATACAGCTGACCACTAGATAAGGAGAGCAGCTATTTGTTTGGATACAATGTTCTGGAATAGAGACTGCTTGTCTGGAGAGGGAGAATAAGGAAGTCATGAATGAGGCCAGAGCACTTACAAAAAGACACTCTAAGGCTTGAGAGAAGGCTCAGGGGGTAAGGCGCTTGCCAGGCAAGCATGAGGACCAGAATTTGGACCCCTCATACCCACACAAAGCCCAGTTTGAGAACACACATCTGTAATCCCAGTGTTCCTGCGATAAAATGGGAGGGAAGGATAAGAGGTTTCCATGAAAACTGGTAGGCAACTCTTAGGGCATACACTGTGGTAAACACCAAGAGACCCTAACTCAAACAAGGTGGAAGGTAAGGCTCCACACCTAGCGCTATCCTCTGGGGTGTGTGTGTGTGTGTGTGTGTGTGTGTGTGTGTGTGTGTGTAGGCCAGGAGTCAGGCTTGAGTGTTAGCCCCCAGGTGCCGTCCACCTTTTTTTTTTTTTTAACTTTATTTATTTATTTATTTGCCTTGGTGCTTGCCTGGAAATGGAACTACAGACAGTTGTTAGCTGCCATGTGGGTGCTGGGAATCGAACCCCAGTCCTCTGGAAGAGCAGATGGCGCTCTTAACCACTGAGCCATCTCTCCAGCCCCCGCCGTCCACCTTTTTTAAGGCAGGGTCTCTCATTGACCCAGAACTCTCACTGTTTAGGCTTGAGTTGGGCTGGCCAACACATCCCAGGGCTCCCCCAGTCTCTGCCTCCTTAGTGCGAGATTACAAGTGTGCACAATCACAGCTAGGTTTTCACCACCTTGCAAGGGGGGTCAAACGTTTGTGTGGCACACACTTCACTGAACCAGCCCCTCAACCTCACTACTATAGTTTTTAATGTGATTGATGCTTTAGGGGAACACCTAAAATTTGTGACCAACACTTAACAATTTCTTTTGCTGGGTTAAAAAAATATCCTAGTGTATGCCTTTCGCTAATTTCACTGGTATAAATATCACCAACCTTGGTGATTTGAAGCACCACTGAGACACAGCTCAATTCAGAGGTGAGCAGAGGTCACTAACACATTCAGTGATCATGAACTTGCCTGATTTTGTGCAGTCAATTAAACCCAGTGGTGAGTAAGTTCATGAGGAAGTGTGCATACTTTTTGGACAGATAAGTGTTTAACATCACTAGGTATGCACATTCTGTGTGCAAGTGAGAATACATCTGCCCATAACACAGAGATATGAAAAGATTCAGAGCACATGGTGTTAACAGCTTTATAAAGTATAAAGCTGAACATTTGATTGCAGGCAGAACTTCCCACCAGTAGTTTGGAGAAACACTGGTTACAAAGAAGAGGGAGGCAGAGCTCCTTTCTGACTCTTCCTCTTTGCCTTTCTAGAACTTTCTACAACAGGCTTCTAAGAAGAGAGGCTATACTTGGATGGGGCTCATCGACCTGAGTAAGGAATCCGTATGGCACTGGGTGGATGGATCACCTCTGACGCTCAGGTAAATAAATACCAGAGGAAGGGAACATCCTACAGAGTGGAATGAGGTTTAAAGGCTCTGACCTGAGACCTGCTTAGGGTTCATCTCCTCTTGCTGGTCACATGAGCATTAGAGCTTGGAACATTTGCTGGATAGCAAGAAACGAACTTCAGATAGGATGGCAAGTGCCTGAGATTCTATCATCAGAACTTCAGGAAAGGCTTGCAGCAATAGGAGCGAAATCCAAGACTGGGAAATGAATCCATTGGTGAAGTGCATGCTCACAACCCATGTAAAAACAACTGGTGTTGTGGTGGCATGCACTTGTAATCTCTGAACTGGGAAAGCAGGAACAGAAGGATTCCTCTGATTGGCTGGCCAGCCATCCTAGCTAAATAGCAAATTCCAAGCTAGGGAGAAATCCTGTCTCAAAAATCAAGATGAAAAATGTCCTGAGGAACAACTGGAGTTGTTACCTGAGTCCTACATGCATATGTACATACCTGCACACACATGAACATCTCTCTCTCTCTCTCTCTCTCTCTCTCTCTCTCTCTCTCTCCCTCTCTCTCTCTCTCTCTCTCTCTCTCTCTCTCTCTCTCTCTCTCTCTCTCTCTCTCTCTCTCTCTCTCTCTCTCTCTCTCTCTCTCTCTCTCTCTCTCTCACACACACACACACACACACACACACACAGACTAAAAAGGACTGTTGTCATTAACACTATAACCTGTAGGTGAAACTGGAGAAATGGCTCAATGGTTAAGAACCTAATTCTTAATTTTACAGATCTTAATTCTGGATCTGTAAAAATGCTGAAAGTTCCAGAGGACCCAAATTTAGTTCCCAGTACCCACTCTAAGTGGCTCATAGCTACCTGTTAACTCCAGCCTTAGGGAGCCTGCTAATCTTTGCATACATCTACACTCACATGCACATTTGTGCACATGCACCTGCATACTCGGGAACAAATATACACACACTACACACAAAAGACAAGAATATACATACAGCTCAAGGTACTCTAAGATCCAAAAAGAAAGCATTCACAATACCACTTGATGATGCGAGGGGAGAACAAGAACCTGAGTGAACCAGGATGGAGAGGAAGCAGGAGATTCAGGCAATGGCCTTAGTTGTGATGTCAAGGAAAGGAGTAGATGAGATGGGTCAAGAAGGTTTGGGTAGGGGTGTTTTAAACTGTGTATCTTTCCTAGCTAGCCTTCTATTGATGGACTAAAACATGGCAACACATGCTTGACTAAAACATCATGACTAAAAGCAGTGTGGGAAGAAAGGATTTATTACATCTAACAACTCCTAGGTCATGCTCCATTACTGAGGGAGGTCAGGGAGGAATTCAAGGCAGGAACCAAAGCAGAAGCCAAGGTGGACACTAACCACTGGCTTGCTTTCCATGGCTTGCTCAGCCTGCTTTCTTATACTACTACCCAGGACCACCCGCCCAGTGGTTAAAGCCATATCATATCAATTATTAATGATGAAAATGCCCACACAGACTGTCCTACTAGCCAATTTGATGAAAGCATATTGTCAGTTAAGATTTTCTTTTCCCAGATGACTCTAGCTCTGTCATTGACAACTGATTAGCATGCTGTCCTTAGCTGTCTGGTGTTTAGTCCTGGCCAGGTGTGGACTGGCTCAATGAGGAAGCTGTGTATGTAGAGTCTCTATTATTTGGTTGCATCTGACAACTGTGCCCTCCTTGGAACAAGTTTCCTCAGTCATGGGAGACATGGGTAAAGTGCAAAGATCAGAGTGACTCAGGCATGGCATGTCATGGGTAGTGTCATGCACAAGGCAAGTCTGCCATTCACACTCTAGAAAGGGGCTTACAGAGTTTCCTGGGGCAGACTCTCATGTCTTGTGGTCTTTGCAGTTTCATGAGGTATTGGAATAAAGGGGAACCCAACAACATAGGGGAGGAAGACTGTGCAGAGTTCAAAGGTGAAGGCTGGAATGACTCCAGATGTGACAACAAGAAATTCTGGATCTGCAAAAAGAACAAGACTTCCTGCCCTAGCAAGTGATCGCCAACCTCTTTCTACTGCTCCTGCAGACCAATCACCCATAACTATGCCAGCTCATTATACCTGTCTGTGGCCACTGGTGCCTTGACAAGATCTCTGGGACTTTTCTCTAGCAGACAGCTTATCTCTTGCATGGCTGGACCACTTTTGTATAATCCTCAGGTGTCTGCAGATGCTCTTTGGGTTAGTGGTTATAACTCTGGTCTACGAGATGTATCCAGGTCCTTGAATGGGTTTCTTTTATCTCCTCTGTCTTGCTTTCTGAGTTCAGAGCATTTGTTGCCATGTGCAACTGATGACATCCTATGTGGTATGAAAGTACACCTCAGAGTACTTTCCTCACACCTCTAGGTTTTCATCCATATACCCTGCATGCCTTTCTATGATGCCCTCCCTGATTTTAAGAGCTCAGTCTATAGACTAGAAGCACAAGAGGACCAATTCCTCATCCATGATCAGGAATTAATGTGTTAATACCCTTCTCTCTATATACCTCTTTGGGGACATGGTAAGCTTCAATGTTTTAGACCCTGAAATTGACCTCCCAATATTTGGAAGATTTATAATCTTTATTAAATTTGTTCATTGACAATTTTATACATTCATACATATATATCACATATATATGTATATATACATATATCACATTCTGATTATTAACACCCTCTACCCATTCTGAATCTGTATTGCACAAATTCTAATTGATATATAATAAAAACCTGGAGCCAGATATTGGGGAATAGCTGGAATATCAGAGAGATAGAGAAACAAACCACAGCCACTTCTCACCCAGCTCCTTATTCTAACCCTCTCTCCTCAGCCCACCAAGGAAATGTGGAGAAACTGAAGACCTCCCTTCTCTCCCTCTGCCCAGCTACCTTCCTTCCTCTTTCAACATTCTTAAAACTAGAATTAAAGGTGTGAGTCACCACTCCCTGACCTTTGTGGCTTGGCTGTGGTTGGTTCTCCTCTGATAGTCCAGACTAATTTTATTAAATATATATCACTACAGATCCCTCTTGTTTTTAATCTTCATGACTTTTGCTTGGTTTTGTGACCCAATGATGTTAACAAGGGCCATGGGGATGACCATAATTTAAAACTGTCCAGTGGAGTCTGGGATGAGATACAGTCCTGTGAGCTCTTACCTGATCTATAACTGAATGTGCAAAGGCCCAATTCTGTGCAGCCTCAGCCACTGTGAAATCACATTTTTACACACACACACACAAAATCATTTCACAGCCTTTCTCCATCTTCAGCTCTTACACGTTTGCACCCCCTCTTCCACACCATCATCTGGAATCTTCTAGTTCTTTATTCAAGGAAGAAGGTGTTGCTCCAGCTGCTGGGAGTTCTGCTGTCATCTACTAGTCCCTTCATGTTCTAGATCATTCTGCCTTCTCCACAGTCAGACTTCCTGGTAAAGCTCACATGGATGCAGAGTGATGAAGAGGTAGCCATGTTCCTGTCAGTGTGGAGCAACTCTACAGGATCATTCAGGCCCCATAGCACCCCCCTCCACCAGGGTCCCCTAAGGCTGTGTCAGATCTCCTCTTTTTAGGCTTGTCCCTTTGGCATTTCTGCTTCTTTTTATGACATAATTAAAAGCATGGTCTTTGTGTTGCTAAGTGACAGGTTTCTTATTTACAGTATGTACCTTTGACCACTGTTGCATTTATGCCAATGCGGTGACTTGGTGTAGTGCAGAAAATCTCAGCATGAGTTCAGGCACCAGAAGGACCAAAGATGTGATTGAAGCCTGGAATGCTCATCCCCATCCATTACCATCCATTCATGGGAGACTGAACTCTGTCAGTCCCCTAGGCCACAAGAAAAATACATTTTGATAGTCTTCCCCTCCCTTTCCTGGGGTTGACCACAAGAACTGTCCTCCATGAAGGGCTTGCATACAAAATTTTATCTCACTTAAGTCAACCGTAAACATGCAGGGTAGCAAAGACATATTCCACAGTACTTCCCAGGGGCTCTTCATTATTTGACTCCTAGTGGCCCACATCAATCATACGCCCAAACATGTTCTTGATATCCTTCCTTCCCTTCCTAGCCCTCTTGATTTTCTCCCACTGTTGAGTTATACATTCTCCTCGAAAATAAGTTACCAATATCCAGATACTTGTCTCAGGCTTCATTCCTGAGGACCCACGCCTTACAGTATGTTTTATTAGTATCTGCCACTCATGGTTCTCCACCTCATCCATTGTAAAATTTTTCTTCTAGATGAGGTATGCACACCTATGTGTGTGTTCTATATGTTGTGTGTATGTACATATGTGTGTGTGATGTATGTATATGTGCTATGTGTATACCTGTGTGTGCTATGTACATCCTGTAAGTGATATATGTCTGTGTGGTATGAATATCAATTTTTATGGAGATGCACAAATGCCTGCATGTGGGTATATGGAGGCCAGAGGTCAAGACTAGTTGTCTTTTTTAGTTCTCTCTGTCTTATTTTTTGAGACACTGGACCTGGAGCCTATTAGACAGCTAGGCGGGCTGGAGAGATGGCTCAGAGGTTAAGAGCACTGACAGCTAGGCTGGCTGGGCAATAAGCTTCAGAGCTCTAGCTATCTCTGCTCCCCAGCACTGGGCTTACACCAGCACTCTAGCACCACCTGGCTTTTACCTGGGTGCTGAGGATTTGAACGCATGTCTTCTTCATGTTTGCTCACCAAATGCCTTAGCCAATGAGTCATCTCCCCAGCCTTAGATGTTTCTGTTTGGTTTGTTTATAACTATTTCTTTTAATTTTGATATTATAATATAGCTACATCCTTTCACATTTCCCTTTTAAACCCTCCCATAAACTCCTCCTTTCAAACCCATGGCCTCTATTTAGTATTAAAGGGAAATGTACTTTTGTGCCCAACATCCCAGTATGTGGAACCAAAACAGACCAATCAATCACTCCAGGGAGACTAGAACTCCACCCACCTGGGGAGCTAGGGATTGATTCCTTAGTGATGAGCACGTGCTTCACTTGCAGATGACCTGGGTTTGGTTCCCATTACCCATGTCTGTCATCTCACAACCACCTATAACTCCAGCTCCAGGGGATCCGACACCCACTTTTGGACTCTGAAGACACATATACTTACACATACCCACAATTCAAAAATGAAAATTAGGTCTGGAGAGATGACTCAGAAATTAAGAGCACCAGCTGCTATTCCAGAGGACCTAAGTTCAATTTCCAGCAACCATATGATAGCTCACAACTATCTAGAATAAGATCTGGCCCTCTCTTCTGGCATGAATACAATATACATAATAAATAAATCTTTTAAATAAATAAATAGATAAAATGAAAATAAATCCTATTTTTAAAAAATCAAGTAAAGGATTTTCTCCCTGTTTTCTGCATCATCTTTTTTATATCCCAACAATCTACTTATCAAGTTGGTTTTATAATCCTGCCAAAGAATTTTTTAAGTCTTGTTGTGAATAGGTGGTATACAGAGATTTGTTAGGATTACAAAGCCATTCTGTGTGATGTAATGGTGGATATGTGCAAATACACACCTGCTCGTTCCTATAGAATGTACAACGCCAATAGTAAACTCCAACGCAAACTGTGGCTTTGGTGATAGCTCTAAGTCCATATGATCTATCACTTGGAAGAAGAATCGAACAGGTCTGGGGAGCTGGCTTATGGGTAGAAGCACTTGCTGCTTTTGTGGAGAATCCATGTTCCATTCCTAGCATCCATATCAGGCAGCTCATAGCCACCAGCTCTAGGGGAGTCAGCTGCAACCCTGGTCCCCATTGGAACCCACACTCACATGCACACAAACATACATACACTTTAAAATGAATCTCTTAAATTGATTTATCTTTAATTCATATGTCTGTGTGGGTATGTACACCTGAGTGCAGGTGCCTGCAGAAGCCAGATATGAAGTCAAATCCCCTGGAGCTGCAGTTACAAGCAGCCATAAGCCACTTGACATAGGCACTCTGGAAGAATAATACATGCTCTTAACCACTGAGCCATGCCTTCAGCCCCAAAATAAAATAAGATAAATCTTGTTTTAAAAGAGAAGCTAAAAATATTTACACTCCAATAGGAGATCTTTTAGACCAGGGAATGTTTCAGATAGGACAGCATCGTGTGGAAGTTCCGTGACTCCAGCCACCCAACATTCATTCTGCAGACCTGAAGTTTTGGAAGGTCTCTAAAAAAGAATATTCTGCCTTATAAAAAACAATATTATATGCCATAATATAGTCTCCTAACAAAAACTGGCCTAGGAGAAAGGGGGTTTACAGTTCACAACTCCAGGTTATACTCTGTCATTGCTGGAAAGTCAGAGAGGCAGAGCTTAAAAGCATTGACCCAGAGTGTGCTCAAAGTCAAGAGCAGAGAGAAGCGAATGTATGCATGCTGGTGCTCAGCTCATTTTGTCTACTCTTGCACAGTCCAGGGCCCACACCAAGGGAGCAATGCCACGTACTTCCAGATAAAAAAATTAAAGCAATTAAGATAGTCCTCATAGATATGTCCCACGGGCCAACCTGATCCAGACAACCCCTCACTGAGACTCTCTGCCAAGGTGATTCTAGCCTATGTAAAGTAGACAATTGCAGACAACCCTCACATCCTTCAGAAAGTCCATTTTGGTTTTCATTCCAGTTGGGTTCCAATTAATGAATGCAGAAAGAAATAGAAAATCACCATTCTAATATCTCATCTGCGATTACTGCAGGCAAGAGTAAAGATGCACTGACCAATGGGAAGAAGGCTCCTTGCAAAACCTCATTGTATCTGGACCAGGATGACTGCTTAGTTGGCCAAGTGCCTGCTTCTCAAACATGAGGACCTAAGTTTAAGGCCCAGAACCAGTGTAAAAAGCTGGTTATCGTGGCACACGCAGGCATCTATGAGCTGGAGAGGTAGGAGAAAAAAGAGGGGAATGTTTTCTTGTATGATTAGCAGATTTGTCTTCCTCACTGACAAACGTAAGACAGAAACAATGTTCTATGGAGTTCTTATAACAATTTATACACAAAAATATGAGGAAAAGAACTGAGGAGGCTGTTTTGCAAAAATATATGTGAAAAAGGAAGTGAAAGGACAGTCATCTTAGATCAGTCCTGCAGACCGTTAATGGACTTAAACATTAATTCCATAAATTAGGAGTATCTTAAATGGATGATGATAGCTTTGACCTTTCCAACATTTACAAGGTTTTCTCTGTTTGGTTTTTAACTTTTGGGGAAAGGAGCAAGAAGGATGTTTGTTTGGTATTTTTTTCTGTATGTGTCCACATTTATATCAAAGTGAGGGTACATCATGTGCACATGGAGGCCAGAGGTGGAGATCAGATGTCTTCTGTCACTCTTCACCTTGTTTTAATTCATAAAATATTAGTAATATTAGTTATGCACACAAGTGTGTGTGTGTGTATTTCATTGGTGCACACATGAAAGCCACAAGGATTAGATTTACAGATGGTTGTGAGCCATAATATGGGAGCTGGGTCATCTCCAAGAGTAACAAGTGCAAAACTTCTCCACCTTGTTTTTGGAGATAGAATCTCACTAAACCTAGAGCTTGCTACTTTACTCAGGCTGTCTGTGTGACTAGCAACACCCTAGAATCTACTATTCCCTGCTCACCCCCAGCACTGGGGCTGCAGATGCCCACCAACCTGAGAAGTAATATCTAGGACCTGGGAGGGGGGCCATGAGCACATTAGAGCCACCACCATACAAGTGTGAAGACCAATGGATACCTTTGTGGAGTCTGATCTTTCCTTTGGTATTTACATGGGTTCCAGGGATTGAATCCTAGTCACCAAGCTTGAGAGGCTTATTTAAGTGCTTAGCCATTTCTGAAATGGAGCCTTACACTATAGCCTAAAACTTACTGTGTAGCCCAGGCTGGTTACAGCAAAGCTCTTGCCTCAGTTTCACCAGCATTGAGATGACAAATCTGAGCCAACACTCTCACAATCCAATCACGCCTGCAAAGACTCTCTTTCTAAATAAGATGACATCCATAGATCCTAGCTTAAAGCTTCAATGTCTCTTTTAGGGAAACTTAAGCGTCCTATGGTAGAGGTATTTTTATTTTCTTCTTAAATTTATCAAAAGCATTGTTTTCATATCCCGTGATTAAGTAAAACATTCCTGTAACTGACCCTTTATCTAGCTAAGGAAGTTTTCTTTAATCTGTTGTTTGCTAAGACTTTATCTTTGCATGTTTATGGGTGTTGTATAGATGCTTCTCATAACTGTGATGAGGAAGAGACAAAAACAAGATTGGGAAGGATGTGAGCCACATGGTCACCTGTTTATGAATTCTCCAAATGTACAAAAACAAGTCAATAGACTTCCCATGGGTCAACACATAAAGTATTTTTAAAATCATGAGTGCCAACTTTGGAAAGGAAATTCCTTGGAGACAGAAACAGAAGACTAAGACCAGACAGGGGCATTCACTGTATTTGTTTTGTTTTCCTTAGTTTTTTTTTTTTTTTAAGTAATCTTTTTTTATTTAAAAAGGTTTTTTTCATACACACCACAGCTCCTCCTCCCTTTCTTCCTCCTTGTCCTCCTTTGGCCTTCCCCCGGCCACCATTCCCCAGGGTAAGCCGGTTCAGTCTGGCATATCCAGTTGAGGTAGGTCTGAGTCTCTCCTCCTGGTATCAAGGCTGAGTTAGGTGTTCCTCTGTAGGGACTGGGCTCTGAGAAGCCAGTTTATGCACCAGGAATAAACTCTGGTCTGACTGTAAGAGGCTCCACACCCGGCCCAGATGTTTGACTGTCATCTACATTCAGAGGGTTTAGTTCCTTTCCATGAAGGTTCCTCAGCTGTTATTTCAGAGTCAGTGAGCTCCCAATAACTCCAGTCAGCTATCTCTGTGGGTCTCCTCCTCATGATCCTGATCCCTTTGCTCATATACTCTCTCCTCCCTCTCTTCAGCTGGACCAGAAACACGACCTGGTGCTTAGCTATGGATCTCTGCTTCTGCCTCCATCAGTGGCTGAAGGTTTCAAAAGATCTTCTCTATTTCCCCTTACCAGGAGGATCCATAGATGGCTCTCTTAACTTCCTCCTGTTACCTAGCTGCACGGAGTTTTGGATTGTAACCTGGGTGTCCTTTGCTTTCTGTCTAAAATCCTCTTATGAGTGAGTACATACCAATGCAAATAATGATAGTTTGACTTCTTCCTTTTCAGTTTGTATGCACTTGATACATATATATAAAAATACTCAACAAAATACTCAACTTTTCTTTTGTTCTCTTATTGCTCTACCTAAAACTTTGAAAACCATATTGAATAATGGAGAGAGTGAACAGCCTAGTCTTGTTCCTGATTTTAGTGGGATTGCTTTGAGTTTCTCTCCATTTGGTTTGAAACTGGCTGTCAGCTTGCTGTATATTGCCTTTATTATGTTACTTGCAAATGTTCATTGCAATGAGTCATTGAACTGGTTCAAGACCTCTGGTTCTGCTACTGCCAATACTGCTCTCAGATACTCTGTTGTTACCCTGTGTCACTCACTACAGCAGTTCACAGATGGGATAAATCCAACTCAATGGCCTGGATCTGTGCCTGGATGGTAGCTGAGTTAGTTGTTCAGCCTGTGTACCTTCTGCATCCAAGACACCACCAGTGCCAGCTCTCCCGCCCAGGTTAGGGGCAAGGCTGGCTCTCCTGTCCCCATGCCCCCAAGCCCAGCTCTACTTCTAGGTATAAGGGGCTGTAGCTGGTGAGAGGTGGGGCCAGCTAGCTCCAGGTAAGATCTTTTTATGTATAACTCTTAAATGCTTAACTTTTTCGTAATAAGAAGCAAAGACAAGGAGCTAGAGAAGTAACTCATTTGGTATAGACACTGGAGTTCAATTTTCCAGGATCCACCTAAATATCATATGGACCAGGGGACCTGCCTGCAATTCCAACCTCAGAAGATAGAAATGGAAGGTTCCCAGATCAAGCCAATTGCAGAGCCCTGGATTTGACTGAGAGACTCTGCCTCAACAAATCATGTGGAAAGTGACTGGGGTTTAGTCCCAACATCAACCTTGGGCTTCCACATGCACATCACATACATACACATGAGAAATACATTCAGAAAATGATACATGAAAACAGAAAGAGGTGGAAAATCATTCATTCATTTAGGGAGTCAGAGGAGATTTACTGAAAAGGATAATACTACAGTGGTGCTCTGGCCATAGAGCACTAAAGAGAATGCAAACTACAGCTTTGCCTTGAGGCTCAATCCTGGGGCTCACTTCTTCCTCTATCAGTCCAAAATCTCTATGCGTGCCTTATACAGTATGGCCACAGCTGTCACTCAACCTCAAATGAACTCCCCTCAGTTCATCTTGGCATCTCTAGAAAGAGCTGTTGTGTTCATCTTCCATGTCTTTAGCACTTGATACTGATCACCAACTGGGCAGGATTAAGAATCACCTAGTGGACAGGCTCTGGGCATGTGTATGGGATTTTCTTGATTAGACTGAAGTTAAAATACCCATCCTAAAAATGGTTGTTACCATTCCATAGGATAGGGTGCTAGACTACATGGAAAGGTGAAAGCCTGGGGGGTGGCAGGATGTCTCAGTGGTTAAATACACTTGCTACCAAGCTCGGTGACCTGAGTTCAGTCCCTAAGATCCAGATGGTAGGAGAAAATTGACTTCCAGAAATTGCACTTGACCTCTATGCATGCAGCATCACACACACACACACACACACACACACACACACACACACACACACGCATGCACAAGAGCTAAATAAAATGTTAAAGCAGTAGACAGCCGTCAATAGGCATGTGTGTCCCTGTGAGGACTAGGACTGCCAAGGCTACATAGTGAGACCCTGCACATGATTCTTGAAGACAGCATTCTAACAGTATTCAGAACATTCTAACATTCAGAAAACTTCCCCTGATTCTGTCAAGTGTGTTAATGTGTTCTTCATCAGAGTTGATGAATCAATTCCTAAGTGTATCTAAAAGATGTTATACAGTTCTCTTTCTCTCTCTCCCTCCCTACTCTCTCTCTCTCTCTTTCTTCTTCTTCTTCTTCTTCTTCTTCTTCTTCTTCTTCTTCTTCTTCTTCTTCTTCTTCTTCTTCTTCTTCTCTTCCTCGTCCTTCTCCTCCTCCTTCTCTTCCTCCTGCTCCTCCTCCTCCTCCTCTTTCTTCTTCTTCAGAACTACTTGGGGTGTGCCCTGCCTGGAAGCTCTGACCCAGTCATGTCCTGCCTTTCACTTCCTGATGATGAAGGAAAGAGAAGTGTTGTGCTCAACAAGAATCCTTCTGAGAAGAGTAAAGATTTCTGGGGAAAAACAACTCCCTGCACTACATCATGCCTCTGAGCACTGGCCACCCACGGCTTTGACTCTGTATCCTGGGTCCCTGCTGATGTTTGTGTTTTCTGAAGATGCTTAAAATTTACACATAATCGTGTGTGTGTGTGTGTGTGTGTGTGTGTGTGTGTGTGTGTGTGTGTGTAATTGCAACTCCAGTTATTTCTGTTACAGGTGGGAGATGCTTCCTGCAGTGATATTGTGTCTTCAGCTCCAAAAGGGAAATAATTCATGCCGGGGAACTTCGTAGAATAAGTAAGAAATCAACACTTATTTTAAGAGACACAGAAAGGAAAGGAAAGTGTTTATAGTAGCTGGCTCAGTGGCCCCAGTGAGGGCTGCCAGCCTCTGAACTTAAACATCTTATTCTTCCATTTTTTCCTCCCGTTCTTAGTCACGGGAAAGCTGTATGGTGGTCTCCTTCATGGAGCCGATGGTGTTCTCAGAACCATTCTTACCCACAATTCAGTCTGGTACAGTTAGCTGCATTTAACCAAAGAGTGCATATAAAGCTATAACTAGGAATAAAATCCAGAAGTTAACTAGAAGAAACGGCAATGGTGCCTTGCACGTGCTACTCAGGGGAAGGCTTTGGGACTGCTGAGGCCCAGAGGGGTTATTTTGTTTTCCACAGAGCCCCGTCTTAGTTAGGTTGACTATCTCCCACCCCCCTCCCTGCCTCCTATTTATCTTGCCTTGTGCCTCCAACCTTGCCATTTTAGTCCTCATATTTCTTTTTAACCCTGTCAGAATTTTTTTGGGGGAAATTGTGTACACTTTTTATTCTTTTCCCATTATAACAAACAAATCTCCAGTATCTTTTTCCAGATTCATTTTTGTAATACACATACACTGAAAAGGTTCTCCTGATTCAATGACAGTTATTCCCAATATATGTGTATTTCCTATTTTTACACAAATAATTATAAATGTTATCCTCATCACTATCTTTGTGATTAACATTCTACATTTTAATTTATTCAATTAACATTTGCTTCTCTGATTAGAATTATATTTCTTTTTTTGCTTTTCTTTTATTATTATTATTATTATTATGAACAAAGAAGTCACACTTTCTATCCGTGTATATCCTTATTCAAGGGCCCTTCCCCCTCCCAACACATCAGTTCATTCTCTCTTCTCCACAACTCCCCATCCCCTCTCTGGGCAGGCAGCAGGCGGTCCCAAGGTCTCACTGTCCCAATATTGCTTAGTTCAGTCTCCACTCCTGGCAGATCCAGTTTTCTCCCCACAACCTCAAGACTGAGTCAGGTGTTTCTCTAGGGGGAGTGGGATCCTAGGAGTCAGTCCAGGGTCTTTCTAATCCCAAGCTGTTCAGTGGTTGTGGTTTGCAGCTTGGGCATGCTTTGCTTTTTTCTTGTTTGTTTGTTTGTTTAGAGTCCACTAATGAGTGAGTACATCCCCTGCTTATCTTTCTGGGTTTGTGATACCTCACTCAGGAGGATATTCTCCAAATCCATCCATTTGCCTGCGAATTTTAGGATATCATTTTTTCTTACTGCTGAGTAGTATTCCATTGTGTACATGTACCACAGTTTGTTAATCCATTCTTCAGTTGAGGGACATCTAGGTTGTTTCCAGGTTCTTGCTGTTACAAATAACACTGCTATGAACATAGTTGAGCTAATGCCTTTGGAGTGTGACTGTGCATCTTTAGGGTATACACCCAGAAGTGGTATTGCTGGGTCCCCAAGGAGATTGATTCTCAATTTTCTGAGAAACCTCCATACTGCATTCCAAAGTGGCTGAACAAGCTTACACTCCCACCAACAATGGAGGAGTGTTCCCCTTGCTTCGCATCCTCCCCAACATAGGCTGTCCTCTGTGTCTTTTATCTTAGCCAATCTAACAGGTGTTAGGTGGTATCTCAAAGTTGTTTTGCTTTGTATTTCTCTGATGGCTAAAGACGATGAGCACTTTTTCAGGTGCCTTTCAGCCATTCGTAGTTCCTCTGCTGAGAATTCCCTTTTTAGATCTGAACCCCATTTTTTGATAGGGTTATTCAAGGTTTTGGGCTCTAAATTCTTGAGCTCTTTATATACCTTAGAGATCAGTCCTCTATCACTTGTAGGGTTGGTGAAAATCTTTTCCCATTCTGTAGGCTGTCGTT